>CABFWO010003935.1:44988-62469 GCA_902155825.1 Timema genevievae | reverse complement strand
TTTTTTTTCTGGATGAAAGGTACCCTATGTCCTTTTCTGTACCCATGACAACGTGTATGCGAAATTTCATGATGATCGGTCGAGTAGTTTAGGCGTTAAAGCGTAACAAACAATAACAAACAAACAAACTCACATTCACATTTTTTCTGGATGAAAGGTACTCTATATTCTTTTCTGTGCCCATGACAAAGTGTATGCGAAATTTCATGATGATCGGTCGAGTAGTTTAGGCTTGAAAGCGTAACAAACAATAACAAACAAACAAACAAACAAACTCACATTAGCATTTTTTTTCTGGATGAAAGGTACCCTATGTCCTTTTATGTACCCATGACAACGTGTATGCGAAATTTCATGATGATCGGTCGAGTAGTTTAGGCGTGAAAGCGTAACAAACAAACAAACAAACAAACTCACATTCGCATTTATAATAGTAAGGATTACAATATTCACATCTCTTCGCAATGGTGACAACAGTCAGGCACAGAAATACCAATTACCTGCACGTCACGGCGATTAAACCAAGACAAACTTAACCCAAGAACGATTGAAAATTAACGGCTTGTCTTACTCTATGCATCTAATCGATTTTAGTGATCATTTCTATGGAAAAAAATTAGAAAGAATGAAAAATAACGCAGCCCCTTAGTGGAAGCTTGGTTTTGAATTAAGTTTTTTTATCTTCTTTGACCACACACTCATTAAAATTAGCCAAATCTTATTTTTCTGTGTTACAAAAACCAGTCGTAATAATATCAAATTTTGACAAGCAAAATTGATTACTCAAAAACTTTTGACATAAAATTGTATGAATATTCTCTCATTGTTTATTTACTAAATAAGTCATACTTAAAGCAGATATAGCAAATACATATTGCAGAATTAAATTCATAGATCGGTAAAATAAGTCAAGTAAAATGTTAGTTATCATACTGTGCATTGTTATTCTTTATTCAAGATAACAAATCAAGGTTAGATACTAAATTGATATATCCGGTGACTAAGCACCATCAAAATCCACCATTTATTAGTCATAATGGCGTTAAAAGGAATCTGAAAATAATAAAAGACAGCGTATTGTATTTTGCATTAAAATGTATGTTTCACACTGGTAAAGCTTATTTTATCCTCATATGAAGATAATGGTGCCAGTGAACAATTATGAAGTGACATCGGGACATTCGTACTCAACAAAATAGGGATAGGCACAATGTGCTACATCTACGTCTTCAGGTATGAAGAGTGTTATCAATACCAGATCACACGAGGGGGGATATCATCACTAGAGCTACTCTTGCATCAGGAAACATCAAAATGGCTACGCACAGATAGAGGTAGAAGTTAATTGTTTAATTCAATGAAAAATATACACGCTAAATTCTACAATTTTAGTAACTATAGACTGAAATACAAAATTGAAAAATGACCCCACTAAACGACAATTAACAGGATTTCTAAGTTCTAGAAAAGATTGCAGAAGACATAGGACATCGCGATTTCAGTATGACAAGGTTACAACTGACATAATTTTAAAATATAGTGTATAATACATACAAATTCTTAGATTATTTAGTACTATCTATCTATCTATCTATCTATCACAATTTCTATACTCTCTTTTGAACGGTTTAATAACTACTAGAGTGACAAAGTTTCATTTGCAATGTTTACTTTTGTTTGCTGTGTGACAGGGCTCTAATTGAAAGTTCGTCTGCTTTATTGGCATACTTTAGTCTAGAATACCACGAATTGGACCCACATCTATATATAAATAAATTATATGACCTTTATGTTGACGACTGTAGACGAAAATAATCACAGCCATTGAAAGTAAACATGTACCGACATATATTTTTGACAGAATTTAACATAGATTGTCTATTGCCAGAAAGTGATAGGTGTGTGACATTTGTAAGGAGAACAAAGTTATTACAAAAGAAAGAAAGCTGATACAAGTTGAACTAAACAAATTTCAACAACATATTGGATCAAAAGTAATCGGGAGCGTGTTGTTTGCAGCCGTGTTGGTAGCGCCCTTTCAAAAAACGTGGGCGTTTGCACCCGCCTGAAATAGATCGTAAGTGTTCGTGCCCGTCGGCGAGTCAAAGTCTTGATACTAGCAACTGTAAGTCATTAAGAGGACGTATATGACGTTTATTTTTTGATCGGTCCTGTTTCATATCTAATAGAATGAAGGAATGTTGGTATGCTAGATTAGGTTAGGTTAGTCACTGATCTGACATATCTTCTGCTGTTTCAGAACTACTAGTATGAAGGAATCTTGGTAGGTTAGATTAGATTAGGTTAGGTTAGTCGCTGATCTGGTATATATTCTGCTGTTTCAGAACTACTTGTATGAAGTAATGTTGGTATGCTAGGTTAAGTTAGGTTAGGTTAGTCATTGACCTGATATTTCTTTTGCTGTGGGAAATATTAAACAAAAATTAAATGTTTCTGATTGGAAATTGAATAAACAAGTTTTGTAAATACAAACATTTACCTTTCTTAGAACAAAAAAAGATTTTAATATACAGTGGGTACAACCAACACGTAGCCAAGTAATCATGAGAAAATATAAAGAAAAGGACAAAAAAAAGTGGAGTGCCAATACTTTGTTTTGATTTACAAAACATAACAACATGCCCAAGAGCAAATATAAGCGGTTTTTTTATAGTAAAAAGTTAAACGTCTACAATTTGTCTGCTCACTTGTCAACAACAAAGACAGTATACTGTGCGTTGTGGACAGAAGCTGTCTCAGGAAGGTCTGGCAATGATCTTGACGGTGCTTTACAAACAATTTTTGAAAAGGTTGTGTGTGATAATGAAATGCATGATTTAATCACTTGGAGGGATTCGTGCATACCACAGACTCACAACTATGCAATCTCCTTCTCTATTGTTGATTTTTTAAGGAAGCATCCAGATATAAGATCAGTGACAATGAAGTAATTTATCACTGAACATTCATTCATTCATTCATTCATTCATGTCCAGGAGGTTGATAACGCTCATAGTCAAATAGACAAGGCTATAAAACAGCAGGAGTGCTATTCACCAGTAATTTTGATCAGACTTCTCAAAACTGTCAACAGGAAGCACTCTCATACCATAGTTCAAATGCAACCAAATAATTTCAAAGACTTTATGTCATGCTCCAAGACAAATAACTTCAAACAAATACCGCTATCCAAAGTAACTTCACTTGAATTCACACAATCTTTCTTTGAAGTTAAGTATAAAACTTCATATCCAACCACAGTGAATATGGGTGACCTGGTGGTCCAGGGGTAAGGTGTCGGACTTCATTCAGGTGTCGTATTCAGACGCCATTTTGAGAAAATGGCATCTTTTCACCAAACATATTTTGATATACTTTGGATATGTTATTTATGCCTTTTTTCAATAGCGAATGCTGTTGGTTTCAACTTTGTACCAATTATTTCTAAGGTCAATCAATATAATTATTCAGGGGCCTATTAAAAATATTCTTTTTGCTTTAATTTAAATAAAAACTCAATTTTAATTAAAAACAGAGGTTTTATATTATTTTTATTATTTTTCAAATTTCTCAGCGTGCAAGTGAAAACCGTTTCACGTGCCATAGGTTACTGGCCCCTGTTCTATACCAATGCTAGAGAATTTAAAAATTTCGTTTTTCTTTACCTGGTACATAGCACATGTACTGCTCTCATGCAACATGCAACAACAGGTGTTCTTCTTGATTTCAGCAAAGCATTTAACAGTGTAGACTTTGACATACTTTAAAAAAAAACTTAATTGTTACTTCCCTTTCTCACCTACGTGTGTTCGTTGGATACATTCTTAACTTTTCGGCCGAATGCAAAGGGTAGTTTCAAATCAGGTCTAATCTACCTGGCGCCCTGTTAAAGCTGGTGTACCGCAAGGCTCTGTACTTGGGCCACTTATGTTCACTTCATTCATTAATGACTTACCTTCCTCGTTTACATAGTGTAAGTATCACCTCTACTCAGATGATTTACAAATATACCTTTCTGATAGTACTGAGAACTTACCTGTAACTATAGATAAAGTTACTGTGGACTTGAAAGCAATCTCTTCATGGTCCCGATGTAACGGGTCCCACTAAATCGCAAACAATGCTTATTGGGACATTAAGGCTCTTGTCAAAAGTAAATATCTCTACTCCTTTCCAGTATTTTACTTAATAACAGTGTTATACCATTTAATGCACAAACAAGGAATCTAGGCATACTAATGAATGCAAATCTCATCTGGGCAAATCAAATTACCAAAACTTGTCAAAAAACCTACGCTGCTCTTCATACCTTTAAAAGGGTCAAAAACTTTCTTCCTCTCTTTCTTAAAGTTTCCAAAGTTTGATATTCCCATACTTTGACTATTGTGGCATTGTTTATAGTGATTTACCTGACTCAAGAGCTTGCACAAAGATTACAGCGACTACAGAATACATGCATTTGATTTATTTACAATCTTAAGTACCAATACCACATCTCTAAATACTTTGATAAACTGAAGTGGTTACGACGGCGGACACTTCACTCCCTCAGTCTACTACACAAGATATTACAGACTTCCTCGCCGCATTACTTAGGGACCAATTTTAAACTACTAAAAAATCAGCACCAGCTTAGTACACGTGCTAAAAGCTCTACCCTTATAATCATCCCTATTCACAAATCTGAGTCTTATTCCCGTTCATTCACAGTCACAGCGTCACGGGCGTGTAATGCGCTTCCTCCCACAGCAAGGAACTTGACTGGGTTGGCTGCTTTCTAAACCACAGTCAAACGGAATATTATTTATAGGAGAATCTAACTCTTCGTGATTTTGTAAACATTTCAAATAAAACTTTTTATAAGTAAATGCTGGAGTAATTGTATAAATGAAGGAAGGAATGGATGGAGGTAATCTAACGATTATATTTGAAATTTTAGACAATCCTTTTATATTCACTATTATTATTATAAGCGTGTTTAGTTTAATTGGTTAAGTGTAAGACAAGGAAAATAAATAAATATTACATTATAAATTAATAAATTAATAATATATTGTGAATTTAAAATGTTTTGGAACCCAATTGTATCGATCAGGTGAATCCTTGTTTGTATGTTTGTTTGTTTGTTTGTTTGTTTGTTTGTTTCAGTCAACTCTTCATGTTTAAGAATCTTGTCGCTTACGTGTACACTTTTAATTACTTCAAACATTCTAGACTCTTTTATTGCACGTCAATATTCAGTTATAGGCATCGGTGGGCATGCCGACTAAACGTTAAACTTACATAGTCTGGTTTTCCAATGATTTGGAACGTCGAGGCTCGAGTCTAAGCCGAGGTAACTGAGTGTGGTTTATCCTTAGTGGTTTTCTACTTTCCCTTCACGCAAATGCTGGTGTATTACCTCTGAATTCTACCTTGCTCAGCCCTAGCCATTAGTGTATTTAAGTGCTGGTATAACAGACATGTAATAAGACAAAAGTGGTGCCAATAAAAAGCGAGAATAGGTTCAATGCCCTCTGGAATCAAACCAGGTCTTCTTAGTGGGGCTGTTCAACTTTTGAGGATCAATTCCTCGCTAATATCGACCCTGACCAGCAGTATGAGATCACGTTATAAAACTTACCCCATAGTAGATCCCAATCCCGAACACCCCCTTGCGTAAGTCCACACCGCAACAACAGAAGCTGAATGTGTAGGACATGACGTGATTATACCTCCTCCTACTTCTGGTTCCCTTGTCTCTAGTCTCCTGGTCACTCACTCACTACTGGTCCAAAGGCGGTAGTATGATGAGACCTACTTTCAGTCAAGGTTTGTTTATCTATCACTCGCCTAATCGTCACTAAAGATTTATCTAATCTCCCAAATCTATTTATTATATTTCTCTTCCTAAGCTAATCTATTTGTAAATTTAGTATTAATAATGATCCATCAACGAGACGTAAACAGCGTCATGAAGTTTTCAAAAGTTATAGAGGGGAAATATTGAAAGAGGGGGAAATTTTGAAAACATTAAGTATATAAATGTTTAGTGAATAAATACATAATGTCTACTTGAAATGTCATAAATGTTAATAATTTCGATAGGGATGACAAGATATATTTTGATTAGCAAAGAAAATATTTCAACATGTAATAAAGAGACTGATTTACTAAAGGAATAGCACTAAGTGAGTCAGCAAAGATCGTATTTGTTGTTATGAAAATGTTATTAATAAAAATATATGGTACGGTGCACCGCAAAAACTTTCTCCCCCTTTAAACTTAAAATAGACATTTACTAAAAACTCGTAAGATTCGTAAAACGAAATAATATGTCAATATATTGTTGTAGAAACACTACACCAAAGATCATGAAAGAAATAATGTTCACTATTACTTACTTAGTCTTTGGCATTGGGAAATTAGGAACAACAGAAAAGAGAGAAAAGAGAAATATCTTGGTCCACCAAAGAGCATAAGAATCAAATTCAATTTCTAAGACCTGAATTAAAAAGTATTATATTTGATTATAGCTCGGAAACCAATCAAACCTCTTAATGAAGAAAACATCAATGATAAAGATTTCAATACTGGTAACTAAAAATTATACCTATTTAGACAAGACATAAAAGGAAAATGTTAGACAATAGGTGTGTGAGCCAGATCCAAAAGCAAGATGTGGTTCGAGACAACTTTGTGAGACGCGTATAAAAGAACATTGTTGTTAGAAACAGGCCTGAGACGCGTCTAAAAGGACATTGTTGTTAGAAACAGGCCTGAGACACATCTAAAATAACATTGTTGTTAGAAACAGGCCTGAGACGAGTCTAAAAGGACATTGTTGATAGAAACAGGCCTGAGATGCGTCTAAAAGGACACTGTTGTTATAAACAGGCCTGAGATGCGTCTAAAAGGACATTGTTGTTGGAAACAGGCCAGAGATGGGTCTAAAAGAACATTGTTGTTGGAAACAGGACTGAGACGCGTCTAAAAGAACATTGTTGTTGGAAACAGGACTGAGACGCGTCTAAAAGAACATTGTTGTTGGAAACAGGCCTGAGACGCGTCTTAAAGGACATTGTTGTTAGAAACAGGCCTGAGACGCGTCTAAAAGAACATTGTTGTTGGAAACAGGCCTGACACGCGTCTAAAAGGACATTGTTGATAAAAACAGGCCTGATATGCGTTTAAAAGGACATTGTTGTTAGAAACAGAACTTAGATGAGTCTGAAAGGACATTGTTGATAGAAACAGGCCTGAGATGCGTCTAAAAGGAGATTGTTGTTAGAAACAGGCCTGAGACGCGTCTAAAAGTACATTGTTGATAGAAACAGCCCTGAGACGCGTCTAAAGGAACACTGTTGTTGGAAACAGGCCTGAAACGCGTTTAAAAGGACATTGTTGTTAGAAACAGGCCTGACACGCGTCTAAAAGGACATTGTTGAGAGAAACAGGCCTGAGACGCGTCTAAAATAACATTGTTGTTGGAAATGGGACTGAGACAAGTCTAAAAGGACATTTTTGTTATAAACAGGACTGAGATACGTCTAAAGGAACATTGTTGTTGTAAACAGGCCTGAGACGTGTCTAAAAAGACATTGTTGATAGAAACAGACTAGAGACGCGTCTAAAAGGACAGTGTTGATAGAAACAGGCCCGAGATGCGTCTAAAAGAACATTGTTGATAGAAACAGGCCTGAGACATGTCTAAAAGAACATTGTTGAAAGAAACAGGCCTGAGACGCGTCTAGAAGGACATTGTTGATAGAAAGAGGCCTGAGATGCGTCTAAAGGACATTGTTGTTAGAAACAGGCCTGAGACGCGTCTAAAAGAACAAATGGACATTGTTGTTGGAAACAGGCCTGAGATGCGTCTAAAAGAACATTGTTGATATAAACAGGCCTGAGATGCGTCTAAAGGACATTGTTGTTAGAAACAGGCCTGACACGCGTCTAAGAGGACAAATGGACATTGTTGTTGGAAACAGGCCTGAGACGCGTCTAAAAGGACATTGTTGATAGAAACAGGCCTGAGACGCGTTTAAAAAGACATTGTTGATAGAAACAGGTCTGAGGCGCGTCTAAAAGGATATTGTTGTTAGAAACAGGCCTGAGACGCGTCTAAAAAGACATTGTTGTTATAAACAGGCCTGAGACGCGTCTAAAAGAACATTGTTGTTAGAAACAGGCTTGAGACTCATCCAAAATACTCTACACTGGTATTCGGAAATATATGGTATCGATTATTATTTCTCTAAACCTGCTTTCTCCTCGAAGTACCTGATTTAGATAATCCTACTCTTCTTTCCATCATCAGTCTATTTAAAGTAAGCGTGGATGTTATTGTGTTTGTTCTTAGCATAATCGAAATAATCTCTTGGGTATTTCATTTGGAAAAAAAAAATCAGATAATTTTAGGTATTCTATTTTTTTAAATTATATTCATATAAACTGAAGTCTTCACTTTCCGAGAGCCTAGTGCAATTTCTTGTCCCTATACTCCCTAATTCTAACTATTACAGGTAGGAAGATAGAAGCACACAATGCAATAACAATAGTTAGTGCAAGTGTAATTAATAATAAAAGCTAGCATTACAATAGGCTTATTATGAATTAACGTGAGATTTATTTCGTCCTGTAGGCTAATGATAGTGTAACCACTCTTAGGCACGGGAGTCATTAGCACACAAGAATAATGAGATGGACAGAAAGATATATAGTTCGTTGCAACAATTCAAGAGTACAGTCACATTGATCTTAGTACTGGGTGTCAAACACAAACCATGGCAGTGTTATGTTTATCAACCACCTTAAAACTATGATCAAACCACTACAAGTAGAATGGGTAGCCATATCCTAGTTAGGAGAGCCCCCATAGCGACAAGTGCATCATGAAGTTACACAATAATCAGAGATACATATAGCAAACAATACCAAGGTTGTAAGAACACAAGATACACTATCTTAAGGGTGCCGACCATTCCCCCACAAATATTCAGCAAGTGGTCTGGGGAACAATTGCCTTACTACTAAAAAGGAAACTAGCACCAATAATACTAACATAAATGTACGATAGAAGGGTTGTAAGACTAAGATCAACTAATCTAAACTTTCTCTCGCAACTCTATGATATAGCTCAAGGTAACGTTTTGCCCAAGAATACACTACATGTACACAAAGTGCAGCAGAGCATTTAGTCCGTATACATCTGCCGAACCAGGCCTGTAATGTGACATGTAATGTAACATGTAATGGAACGCTTGTCAGTTGGAACGTGTGGAACGAACACTCAGAGAACATTCGTTGAACCTTCTGGAACCGACCTGTTTTCACGAACATTCAGCGGTGATCCATAGTTCAGTGGCGTATTTGCGGGGGTGCTGGCTGGAGATGTCTTCCCAAGAGGAAACCTTAGCGATGTTTCTTGCCAGTGGCGCCACTTTAACTATAGCAAATTTAATTTTTGAAAAGACGATGGTGGTGCATTGAACTGTAGAAAAAACGGGCCGGTTTGGAACTACACTATATATCATCGCTAATGGAACCGCATGGCTACGATTGGGAAATAACTTTGTCATTCTCTCGTTTTTGTGTGGTCAGTCTCCCCTAAAATGTTAGACAAGTTAAAAAACGCTGGTTAGTTTAAGTTGCCAGTAGCTCCTTCTCACCCCAGCACACCATCTTCTGAGAGCGAGGAGATTTGGCAACAGTTATAACAAATAAATGGTTTTTACAGATATTATCCCCGTATTTTTAGGGCCAAGGATAGTTTTGCACTGCGACCGAGAGATACGTGATTTTTGTAAGATCGAATTTCTAAATACGTCATTCTCTGGAGCTATGATTAATTCATATTGTTTAACTGAATTTATAAAACAAGACAAATATTCACAAAAAAAGGAAAATACAATCTTTACCAGTTTACGTAAGTTTTGGAAGGAGTAGATCTGTACTGTGCTTATTCGAGCGGCCATATTGCCAAACTTGAAAGTTTGGGCGTGAGATAGTACCACCTAGCGGCAAGAAAAATAAACATGTGATTGAAGTGACGAAGATTTTTTCCAAAGACGGGCGTGTGAGGATTTTTCACCGCGTCATTTAAATGTAAATACTTTTTTAACATTTTATATTTTACTGTTGAATTCATGTGATTTATTTCATGAGCATTTAATTATTAATCATTTATTCTCGTTTCACGCTGTTCTAATCTATTATCTTTGTTTCATTTTATTTATTACGTCTATGACAAATTTAATCTTCATCCAAGTCAAGGTTTTGTCATGCCACTTATGGGAATATTTGATCACCAAGTATTTCTGTATCATTTTGGATTAGAGGCTACCTTCCTATCAAATCTCAGATTTCTTGATCTTCTGAGCTTATAGATTTTATTGACTTTAATTTTTGAAAAAAATATTGGGTCCCCACCTAGGAATTTTCTTTCCCCAAGTAATCCTGAATCCTTATTCGTTGGGAACATCTGCCTGCAAAATTTCAGCTTCCTAGGTCTTATGGGCTCCAAAATTTATTCGATTCTGGTATCTTAGAAAACTCTCCCGATTTGGAGGCCCCCATGGTAATTTCAATCACCATGTATTCCTGCAACCTTTTGGGTTAAAGGATACCTTCTTACAAAAGTTCTACTTTCTTTGTTTTCTGGGCTTTAAAGTTTTTTACTTTGGTTGTTTGGAAACACCCCCATTTTGGAGGCACCATGAGAATTTTTTATGCCCAAGTATTCCTGCAAATTTTTGGAACAAGCTACCAGCCTGCAAAGTATCTGATTCCTCGGTCTTCTCAACCTGGATATTATTTCGACTTTTTGTTTTTTTGGAAAAGCCTTAGTTTTGGGGGCTGCCATGGGAATTTTTTATTACCAAAATTTCTACAGCACTGTTGGGTTGGGGGATACCCCGCAATCAAAATTTCAGCTTCCTGGGTATTCTTGACTTTGAAAGCTTTTTGGATTAGTTTGTTGGCAAACTTCTTATTTTATGAGCCCCAATTAAAATTTAAATTACAGAAACCGGATAAATGAACCATAAATGTTTAGAGCACTCTATCTAGTGAAAGAATAGAGAGTTATTTTACCTGGTTTTCATAGCGAATTATGGAGATTTTTCTGTAGAATAAGAATCGGTCAAAAACCAATTTTCTTACATTCTGTCCAATATCTGGTTATCATTCTTATACCCTCATATGTAGATTTACAACCATCTGTGTCATTGGATCAATCTGTGTCAACATCACAGTTCTTTGGATAGAAGAGACCAACTTCAAGTATTCCTTGAATGTATCGAAGTTTACTCAGTCCATTCCAGTGTGCTTCTGCTGCGTTAATCCGATACCTTCTGTAAAAATTCACTCAGAAGATCAGGTTAGGGTTAGTGTAGAGCATCACATGCATCAAACTACAAACAAGTTCCCGGTACGGCTTTTCCTGGATAATGCACTCTAAAGTAGTTGGTATCTCAGGTGATTTTTTGCCTCCCTTGAAGCCTTGGCATGTTTGCACTGTTACATACAAAATTTCTTGACAACCTTCTTCAAGTAAGCCATTTGGCTAAGAAACATATCATTAGATTTTCGATCATTTTTTATATGGAGAAAGCTGTGCAGACCTCCAAGATCCTTCATCTTTAATTTTGACGTAAGGGCTGCTTTTATGTCATACAATTTCTTCAGATTGTTTCCAGTCAAAATAATGTCAGCTACATAAACCAAAAGGTAGGTTTTGGTGTAATTGATGAAGTATAAATATAAGAATTTTTCTTTTAATATTGCTCAAATCTGTGATAACTCACAAATTTATTAAAATTAGCATTCCACTCACTTCAGTCCATAGAGGGTCTTATGTAATTTATAAACAAGGTTGTTGTTATCTACGAAGTAAGGTGGATGCTTCATATACACCTCTTACGAGTTTCCTATATTAACATCATCGAACACTCAACTACATAACTTTAAACTCCGACCTGAGGATGATGCCGCCGTAGCATCGAAACATGTCATAGTTGCAGCATTTGCAGCGGTATCCAAGGAACAGGGAATTCAGATAAGAAAACAAATTCAATTTTTATATATTTTTATATTCTCTCAAACTTTATAACTTGTTCTGTTTACTCTCAATATAATACTGTGATACAAAATATATGCATGATAACATCATCCCTTGTTTTTTAAAACATAGTTTTAAATGTAATTGACTCTAAAGTCTAAAATGTATTGAACTTTTTAGATGTTTGTTATAATTTCAAGACTTCTTTATTAAAATGTATTAAAACTTGTAATTATTATTACCAATCTCTACAAATATTAATCAAATGTTGTGCATTTATATTATTATATTACATTACACATGTATGTATTTTACATTAAATTAATATAATTTGTACAACTGAACTTCACTAAAAATTGATTTTATCATATAAATAATTAATGGTTAAATTAAAGTTGGGTTGGGTAATATACTTTTTTATAGAGTTTTTTCTGCACTTGGTTGTAATCGATGTAGGCTATATGCTAGTGAAGAAAATGTTGAGATTTGAATGAGGTAGGCCTATTTTAGGGTGTCTACCAATCATGAAAATTGTGAGACATGTAAAAGTCATGAAATAATATTTTGGTCATGAAATTTATGAATTTAGCTTCCAAGTCATGAATTATTGTGAGCCAAATTCAATGTGTGGTGAATAATATATTTTTATACTTTGCTACTCAAAATAAACTTAAATTTATAATACTTTCCATTTATATAGTTAGGAAATGATAAAATCTTAGAAATCAGAATTTATGAAAACCTCACTCTGTCAACGGTGCGGGTGGGCATTTATTTTTTCTCTTTTTTAAAAAAATTTTTTGTCATGAATATTTATGTGTAGGTCATGAAGTTTGTTTTACATGATTTGGTATTTTATTCATGCTATAACTTAAGTAAACTGTGTGTAATTTAAGAAGCCAATAATTGTAATATTGATATGCCAAGTAATCCAATATATATATGTTGATTGTGATTACAATAATGAATTTTGTTTGGAGGTTTTTTTAACGCTAACATCCCCTTTTCACAAAGTGAAAGTATGTGGGCCCTACCCAATATTTTTTTCTCTAAATGTTTATAAAAGCTGCTTACCATACAAATATGAATGTCTGTAGAATTTCAAACACAAGCTATATAAAGATAGGAATGCGAGAGAGAAAGCACTAGGAAAGATTATAAAACGCCTTGATATTCATTTAACTAAGTAGTTCCCAGACTTTTCAGATCGTGGCCCCCCTGCCCCCCAAAATAAATTATAATTCACTGTGCCCCACCTTACCCCATGGCCCCCTCCATCCTAGTCCCTCCACCAGGGATAGTGATGTGGAAAAAAAAAGTATCAATACTTTACTAATATCGATATTTTTACTCGATACTTTTTCCTGATACTTTTACTAATATTAGTACTCACACTTCGGTATTTGATCGGTATCGAAAAAAAACAACTTTTTTGTTATCTTCACTCATGTTGGTATTAAATGTTTACTATGGTTAAAGAAGGGTACAAAATATATTGAAAAAATGTATTACTAATCCTATTACTAACAATATATTATTTAGCTATTAAATAACTTTCCATCAGCTACATTTTCATAGACTTTTGACTTTTTGAAAGCTGGTACGGTAAAACCTTTTATAATATCCATCATACAATAATATCGACTATAATACCTCTCAAGTTCCAACACATAACATAGGTGCGATAGACCTAAGTAAACTATAATATGGTTAAATCATTGTAATTTTTCAATGTTTAAATAAATATGAAAATACAATTATTATGATGCAAAAGTTGAAAGTATTATTACTACTAGATAAATCAAATAAAAACTTTTTGAAAATTAAAATTTATATACCAATACGTACTGTTATCGATACTTTTCTTTCGATACTTTAAATGAGTGCAGCATCAATACTTTTCTTTCGATACCACATCCCTAACCAGGGGAAATTAAAAACCTTCACACATATTTCTATTATTCTATGTGTGTTCACGAATGGCAAAATCAACATGTTTGATTGGATAGTAGAGAAAAAACGAATGTTTGGTTGGATAGTAATGGAAAATAACATGTTTAATTAGATAGTATTGGAAAAATAGATGTTTAAATAAAAAGTATTGGAAAAGTCCAAATGTTTATATTGGATGGTATGGTAAAGGAACAGATGTTTATATAGAATAGTATTGGAAAGGAACATATGTGACCAGTCACAGTAAAACGGACCTTATCTTAACAGAGCAAAATTTTCAGGAGCAGCGATTTTTGTGAATAGGGTCTTAAAACCACATTTTCATATTTGTAGTTAATAACATTCATGTACTCTTTCTGAACATCAGAAAGTTGTTTTTATTACATATTTCAAATTATAAGTGGTAAAAAAATAGCTATTCTCCTCGACCCTTGCAGTGGCAACATAAGGTACCTTATCTTCACCGATGTAAATCAGCAGCGTCGCTCCTAGTTGACAGTAGTAGCGACGATTACAGTTACAAGGACAAGGAAATGTTGTGACAAACCAGACATAAGAGAGATATACCAGTTTAACATATAAGTTTATTAGCATCAAGACAAAGGGAAATAATTACATGTTCAAAGACACGATAGCAGTCTAAGCTTCCCGTCGTTTAATGTCAGGCGTTAATAGCGTAACATGTGACATCCTTACCTAAATGGCCGTGTTTGGTGTGAAGCACCTTAAACTGACATACAACCAAGACAACTATGGCTGGGTCGTAACTCTTTAAACAAGAACATGTGCACTTTCTAGAACGAAAGTGTGCTAAACTGATCACTACAACAATTCTAGTCGGGGGAATCAATTTAAGTTCAGGTTAAGCTACAATACACAACTCTACTACAGCCTTACGGCTATTAGGCTCAAACCTAACAAGCATTGACTAGCAATGCAGTTGAACGATATATAAATACTAGAAGTCCTTGTTTAAGGAGTTACCGTGATAGACGCTAACAGAGCTAGCTAGCATGTGTTAGCTCCTATGATACTTAAGAAATGTTCCATGGGCTGGAACTATAGGTTTACAAACGGTAAAAGGAGAGCTATCAGGAGTCTATGCCATAAGGAAACTATGGCAGGGCCTATTCCTAGTCTGGAAACAGACTACAACAATAGTAAACTGTTAAACGTAAAAGAGCCAAGCGGTGCCTGAAGGGAGCCGGACAAAATAAACAACATCACGTGGGCCACCCCTCTTGGATAGAAGCATGCCCACGAGGTGAGCACCGTACACAGGTACAACAATAGACAAACAAATGACTGATACCAGTCAAATACCCAACTAGGTCATACAGCTACGCCATGGATTAACCTGATCACCCCTTCTTCCCACTCTAAATGGTTACACCACCTGAAACATGGTCCAATAGACCATGGCGTCGGACTGTCACCCAAATAGTTAATACTATTCATATGGACATAGTAAAACAATAAACAAGAGTAGTTATAAGGACTACTCTCTGTTTAGAATAAAAATAAACAACCTCTATCAATGAGAGTAAACTTTAAGATAAGTCATATGGAGATAGTAAAGCAATATACAAACTCTATCAAAGAGTACAAACTTTAAGACATCATATGGACATAGTAAAGCAATATACAAACTCTATCAAAGAGTACAAACTTTAAGACATCATATGGACATAGTAAATCAATATACAAACTCTATCAAAGAGTACAAACTTTAAGACTAGTCATATGGACATAGTAAACAATAAACTAGTGAGGTCATAAGGACCACACTCTGTTTATAATTAACAAACTCTTACTTCGAGTTTTACATTTACACTAAACCTACATTGAAGATTCTTAAAAGTACAAGTCTATAAAAGACTAACAATATAATCTTAACAGATATTACATTATCTGCGTTGATGCGGTGAGACCAAAGCAACAACCATCTTGACTACGACTTGTAGGTTTACAATGAATCGAAGCCTATTGGATGCTCGAGCGACGAAAATGCAATTCTCTTTATTATACTTTGTATTTAATCTATGAGTTGTTGTTTGGTATCAGCTGACAGTTTAGAAGTTTGTAATTGTTTAGATTGTAGAGTTTAACCTCACTGGTATGTTTATTGATGAAAACTTGTTTCCTATAGTGGAGTGAAAACTTGGAAAAGAGCAGATGTTTACTTCGGATAGAATTGGATAATGATATTGTCACATATCCGGCAGAAACATGGACAATGCATGTAAGAGAGACAAGAAAAGTGGAGACCATGGGAATGAAGTTTGTAAGGATCATGTTAGCTGTCACGAGGAGGAACAAGATTAGGAGTGAAGTTGTCCAGGGAAGAGTAGGAGTACATGAGATAGTAGAGGAAGCAAGACTGAGATGGCATGGGAATGAAATGAGGATGGAAAAACAGAGGATGCCAAAGAAAGTGTTGGAGATGAAGTATGTGGGAAAACAGATCCGTACAACTGTATGCGGCAAACTGAACGCTTGCGAACTGGGCACTGGGAAGACTGGGCACCAAGGTCATTAAAAAAAATTAAAACATACAAATATGCGCCAGTTAGTTTAGGTTAATTCATCTCTATGTGATTTATTCTACGCATAGTTCTTATTATAAATATTTTTTGTGTTATAAAATAATTCAAAATTTTATAATATCAAGTAGTCTAACTTTATAAATATACACAAATTTAGTTTCCTATGTTATTATTTTTTAAACTACTCCAAAAATGAATATTTAGTTAAAACAAATGCATTACGTTTTAAAGTGGCACCCAGTCCTACCAGCGGCGAGTTTGCAAGCATTCAGTCGGCCACCCAGTTGTCCTAGACCGGTGGGACCCCAGGGAAGGTCAAGAAAGAGATGGCAGGAGTAGATAACAGAAAGGGTTCAAGTGATAGGAGAAGAATGGAAGAAATTAAAGGAGAAAGAGTGGGGGAAGGTTGGAGGAAGATGGAGGCATTTTACTAAACTGACCCGGCCACAGACTGGAAACAGTTGATGATGATGATGATGATTATTGGACAGGAATAGATTTTCAACCAGATAGTTTTGAAAAAACCGATGTTCAGGCAAAAAAGAATTATGAATAGCGAGTATTTTTTATATTAAGTGAAAAAACAAATAAAAAATAGTTTTAAAATCTATATTTGGTTTGCAGACCTTGGGTTGGGAGCCTCTGCTTTAACTTCTCAAGTTACATTGACTACAATAGACACCAATGAACATCCCTTCACTTTCCACCATGTTTTTAAATACTGTAATTGTGTAATTGAAAAATATGTGTCAACACACTTTTGATGTCAGTCAGCTAATATCAATAAACTTGCATTGGTTTACTAACTTCGTGTCAACGGGACTTTATGAAAACTCTAGATACCAAGTTTTAGCTCGTTCGGTTAAATAGTTTTGGCTCTAGATCAAGATAAACACACAAGCAGACTGCATCGGGTAAACCACTTTTTCTGTCTGGGGGGGG
>CABFWO010003935.1:25503-44927 GCA_902155825.1 Timema genevievae | reverse complement strand
GTAACGTCAACATTTATCAAAATCTCGAGTTTTTTTATGATCACAGCACTGTCTCTACCTGAGGGGTGCGAGAGAGTAAAAATAGACAAACCTTTTAAAGAGCATAAAATTTCCTACAAACAAGTCCCTTGAGTGCAAATATTTAAAGTTATTAGCTTAGGTGCGAAAGCCAATCAAAGTTGCACTTTCAAGACCCTCACATTGAGGTTAATTCACGTTTGTGGTCGGCGCACGAACATTAATACCACTCTTGATTCATTACATATTAAAATGTAAATATTTGTTTGATTAAGTCAAAAAACTAATGGGTTTTTTTCTCCTTCTAGGTTTTTAGCATTGAAATGCTCTCTAGCACGGTGAAAAACGTTCTTCCACAAAAAACTTTATCATCAAATTTTGTTCGAGTGATGTTACTAATTGATATGTACACATCTGTTGTAAAATAAATATTTTTAAAAGTTTTTTCCTTCCTTTCCTCAAAAAATAGAACTACTCCCCAATCACATTAAAATATATTTGGAAAAAAAAAATATTTTTAAGATGCTTATAAATTATTGTAACAAGTGTGACAGTAACAACTAAAATATATATAATATTATAGCTTCTTAAAACAGGTGATAAAATTCATCTTACATTATGCTAGACTTTATCTTATGATCCAATGATGTAGTTCTAAATATCGCCACCTGGATACACATCTAGTTCACTGTTTACTGCTAGTAAGCTCTCCTCCACAGTCCACATAGTACTTAACTCGACCGTTAGATAGAGGTGTGTATCGTGGAAGCTTCTTAACATGGTCGTTGGCGAATTCTACTTTACTCCGTCATGATCAATGCTATTCGATAAACATGCTCTAAGGTTGGTTAAACTGTAAATTATCCGGTAGTAAGTTTAGTCATAAAAGGTTTGATGACCTGTTAAGATTTTTTTTAACCCCTTTCATGTTATCCATTCGCTAATTGTATCACATGTTTGACGCATGTTGTATTGTTTATTTTTAATATTATACTTTTCATATCACAGCCTATTAAGTGGAACATTAATTTATATTATTTATTTAGTTATGCAAACATTTTTTTCAAAAACAAACACCAGTTTTGATTTGTTAAAAATTACACAAGAGTTTTAGTTATTTAGGTAAGTAGACTAAGAAAATTGTATGATTCTGCTATGAAGAAACTTGAATATAAACACATTTTTTGTGTGTTCACTATTTAGAATATTCAACCATACTTTAGTATTATAATTTGTATATGTTTATATTATCCATCAATAGTGACACCAGCAAATCATAAGACTTTTATGTCTGAATATGGCTTTTAATAAAAATTGTAATGTTGGTAGTTCTGTCAAAAAGTTTCTTCCTATCTGATGATTTTGTAGTTATTAGTTGAAGGAATATTGGGCCTACCTTTATATAGAGCACTACAAAATAGCATTATTTATCATAACAAACACATTACAGAATAATTTTTTTACTCGCTTATGCGACATATGTAAAACAATATGAAATTAAATTAAATTGATGTTACACAGTAGGGGCAACTTTAAATACCACATAATTTACACTAAAACATGTATTATAATAAATCATAAAATCCTTCCTTGTGTGTAGGTACCAATTGAAGGTTAGGTTGAACTCTCATTGGTAATACAATAATACTACCTTAGGCCTATATAGAGTATCGGTATACAGAAATTATTATCTCGATTTTGTTATGATATGTATTGTAATAATTATTTTAGACATTAACTATAGCTTTTATATTTGTGACATCATCTAACAAGTGTGGCATTTGTTATCGTTTTAGTTTTAATCGATTCTTTTGTGAGGCTACATCTTTTAGTTTCATTTGTAGATTTCTTTAAACAAGATAGCGAGAGAATTTTTTTTTTCTCATTTGCAAGAGTTGGGTTTGCAAGACCGTATAGGATAAATGTGAAATGTGTTCATTGTAGATGATTATTGTGTGTTTGTAAAAACTATAATTCTTTATAAAATATTTTGAAGATCCTCATGTTCTTAAAAACATGGCTGACTAACATCCTGTTTGCAGACGAGTTTTTCTTTTGTCACATTTTTTTTTTAAACAATTTATAAAGGAAAAGATCAAGTAGAAACTGTGACTAGGCTCGTGTAGGCCTACTCAAAAAACCCTATTGTGTACTTCCTTTTGGCTTATTTTATTTTACTATTATAGGCCTAAATAAGCTTAAGTCAACTCTGGTTATAGTGGCTGAAGCGAACATTCGACTCTAATGAACCTAATTAATTTGTCTTGATCCACATATATTCCATTATTTGTGTTAAAAAAATTTGTTGATAATAAACCATCAACTTCAGTTTTAGTGACCCTTCAAACTGAATCTTCAAAGGAAAAAAAAATAAAGATCTGACATAATTTTTTTCAACAAACTATTTTGTTGTTTGAACTAAAGAATTGAAGAAACTGGTCCTCTTTCAGAGCTATTTAACACATATAGCGACTGAAAGCATGGAATGAACAGTTGGATAAAAGGATGAGTGGTAACATCCACTGCACTATACCCTCCAGACATAGTTTCACAGCGGGGTTGCTTCAAGGAAAGACAGACAGGCTTATTCGATGTACGCTATAATCTTTGCCAACAAGACAGTGAATGTGTCCCTGGTCACTTTAGTAGGCTAATGCTCCAGGACTGTGGGGTCGGAAGCAATTCTGGTTGAAGTCTTGAGTCGGTAAAAATGTACAGACTCCGACTCTGGCTTCAATATAAAAACTTAAAAGTCATAATATTATGACAATGGTAATATAACTAATTTAATACTTTTTTTTATACTTTAGGATCAATATTTGCTATTTTGACTGGCAAATTTATTTAATTATGACTTCACAATGCTAAAGAACCTTCCCATGAGGTAATCTGTTTTGTAGCATTTTACTGCAGTAGCCTACTTTTTTTTTTATTACTAATCAATATACTTTAGCCATTTATGAAGCAGTTAGAGTCCGACAGAAAAATAGAGAAGTCAAGGTCGAAGGCTTGGTGTACTGACGCCTCCAAAACCCTGATGGCAGCTCATTTAAACTTATTCTTTTTCCAAGCAACAGGAACAGCTATACAATAAAATGATGTGTATTTTGTACTCATTAAAAAAACTCACATAAGAGCGGTCCTCATAGCAGTCCCGACTCAACTCCTGGCTCGTGCATGCATGTGTGTGGTGTGTGTGTGGTGTGTGGTGTGTGTGAGAGAGAGAAAAGAAAACATCTCTAATATGCCAGAAATATGTGCAGAGGATTCATATTTAAATGATACTCGACATTTCCCACGGTGACGGTGGGGGACAAAGCGACAAAGTTTCTTGGTAATAACTACAGTATGTCCCTATTAAGACAGAATGAAGATTTGTGGACAGTGCTTATCAGTTAAGTAATTCTAAAATGTTCAAAACTGCCTTTTCAATGCAGTTTTTTATCCAAATATCAATTAATATTTCAATAATGTTCATTATTAGGAACTTCTCTTAACTCTTTTATCTACATTACCCACCTAGTGGCATATTTTGATCTCAGCTAGACTGCCAAGGACAGGGGTATCAAGGTTCAAATATCGCTTGGGTAAACTGGGGGTGGTTTTTCCTAAATGGTTTTACACTCTCGCTTCATGCAAATGCTGTTTCACTTCCTCTTTACTCAACCTTCTCAATTCATAACCCATTAGGGTGATTAGTACTTAAGTGTATAACCCAAAAGGGTAGCCTAGTATTAGAATTTATCTCCATTAATTTTTAATAAGAAATGATCCACGTACAATATTATTAGTGTAAATTTATGATTTCTAGCCGACTGTATCACAGAGTTGATTGGCATGGTGTGCACTCTCTTAAACATAGAAGTTGTCATGCAGCTTAGACCCACTGATCACAGCCCTCACAACACACCCTTTAATTTTCACAAAGCATAACATGTGGACAGTCTAGATATATAGTAGATATTAGTATGATATCCTTATACAAGGACTGACACAGATTACCTAAAGTACCTACCCGATAAAAATAACGACCCTAGAAGTGTTAAGAGATGGTCGGCAACATTTTAAAAATGAAATAAAATAAAATTATATTTTGTTTTAAATGGATTATGCCTAGCTGTTTACAGCAGTACCTAATTCAACCCTCTTAGAAACAAAATAAAAAGAAATTCAGGACATAATTTTTTTTTTATTGATTTTGAAATACTGGCTATGGCCAGCAATGTATTGGAACCTCGAAGTGACAATTAAAATTATGTTTAGGCCTACAAGGTAGCCTATGTTTATTAAATATGCATTAACAGTAGTGCTTTGCTCACACTGGTCTCGGCTGCCGCATGAAGTTCCCATTACAGCATTATTGATACAGTCTTGTTTTGGTGACCGTACTACACTCATTTAATGTGGTACTTAACTATATAGGTACTTTAGGATCAGTGCAAGTGTTTGGGGTGTATTTACAAGACATGGCCACACTTGCACTGGTATCAGCGCAAGGCTCAATCTTGCTTCGTTACTTTACTGACAACATAGTGCAATAGAGATGTTTGGTCTTCTCCTTAGGCGAGTGCTGCTGTATCTGATTAACATTATTTATATTATTCTTGACTACTTAATTAACAATTTGAAATTATCGATCCAATTAGAATCTCAGAATTTTTTTTAAAAGTGTAATTCAAATGATTTTTATGAGAAATACATATTTGAAATGTTTAAAAAATCAGCGATACCGTAACCTATATATTTAGTTGATAGGTAAATAATTCTTTAAAATTCAATAAAGCACAGAAAACAGTTAATAAATAAGCTTAACGTTCCTTCAAACATAACAACGTCACAGTCGAGTGTCAATTTCAATCAAGGCTATAAGGAATACTTAAGAAACACTATTGCCCAAAATGAGCTATTATGGGACATGATTTATTGCAAAAAGCTCTGTGAAGCACATAATGATTTAAAGCTTATGGAATAGTAAGTGTTAATAAACAATCTTTGAACTGATAAATATTCACTGCTCTTGTTTATATTGTTGGTATAAGATTTCAAACAATATAATATTGACAATGAAAACTGCTAACAGAAGTTTTTGCTTCTGTTTCAGCTTATTATTGCACATCCAAGCTGAGGCTCATTTGTCGTAATGCAGTTCACTGTGAACCGTGCCGACAACCCATCACTGCCATCATGAATAGTGTTTCTCTGAAGGTCAGGACTACATGCAATAGAAACTTTCAAATAGCTAAAAGTCGAGATGGCATTCATAACATGGGCTCTAGAAGTTATAATAAGGACGCAAAGCAACATTTTACAAACAAGAGGTCCACACCTCAAGAATTATTGGTGAAATCGCCTAAACAATCGTCTTTAGTTTCAAGTTTAGAATTAGCTCTGTCAGAATGTCAGCCCTATACAGTAACAACTGAAAATTCTAATTTGAAAGATAGTGTAGATAGTTCCTGTTCAATTCCAAAAGTTAGAAAGATACATGTTCCTAGTGCTAGAAATAAAGAGAGAGAAACTGTTGAAAAACCCAGAAAAAACACCAAGGAACAAATACAGTCTCCAAGCAACAGCAAACAAAAAGTTCACTATGCTGGTTCACACAGATTAAATGACGTAAATATTCAGATGCTGTCAGAAGGATTGTTTAGGCAATTGTTTAGCAAAACCAAAAGCAAGAGTGGTCCATCAGTTGATCAGCTGACCAAATCAAAACTAGAGCTTAAAAAACATAACCTATTTAAAGTAGATGAAACTACTTTGGAAGATGTGCATCTTAAGATACCTACACTGGTAGGAAATGATTTGGAGGAACACTTCCAGTTCATTGGCGAGCAGCAGAGTGCTCCTTATCGAAACCTTCTTCAACAATTGATGTCCCCTATAGGTCCAGCACCACAACATTGGGAACTTCAAGCTGGTTGGACCCGTTATGATGGAGTCTCAGCTCCTCAATCGGTGCCTTACCCGTTGGAAAGTGCATTAGTATTTGATGTGGAAGTTTGTCGCAGTGCCAGTGAAATGCCTGCCCTAGCTACAGCTGTTAGCAACAAAGCCTGGTATGCTTGGGTAAGCAAACCTGTTGCAGAAAGTCATGGAGGTACTTTGAAAGATCAAACTTATTCAACAAAAGATTTGATCCCATTGGAAAGTGACTTGAATGGTAATCGTGAGGATATAACTAGACCACGAATTGTAGTCGGACACAATGTATCGTATGACCGTTCGCGGGTAAAAGAACAATATTGGCTTGAACAGACGGCTACAAGATTCTTAGATACTATGTCCTTGCATGTATGTGTCAGTGGTATAACAAGCTACCAAAGAGCATTATTAAAATCTTCAGATGTTGACCAACTCGATGATGAAAGATGGCGTGAGTTTAGCTCTCTAAATAGTTTAAGTGAAGTTCACAAGTTGTATTGTAAAAAAGAAATAGATAAAAGCAGCAGAGATGTGTTTGTAAGTGGAACTTTATCTGATGTTTGCCAACAATTTCAAATGTTAATGCAATACTGTGCCAAAGATGTTTTGGCAACACATAATGTCTTTTGCCAGTTATTTCCATTATTTATGTCGAGGTTTCCACATCCGGTGACTTTGGCAGGTATGCTTGAACTTGGCACTGCTTACCTTCCTGTTAATGCAAACTGGCTTCGATACCTCGAAAACGCAAACCAAACCTATGAAGAACTGGATGCAGAAAGCCGTTTCTTGTTAGCTCGGCGAGCCGATCAAGCTTGTCATTTATTACATGATGACAAATACAAAGAAGACTTGTGGATGTGGGATCAAGATTGGAGTGTTCGAGGAATACGACTTAAGAAGTCTGCTAGCAAGAAAAAAGTGCCAAAATGTGTAGCTAATGGAGAAACTGAAAGTAATATTTGTGAGCCTACAAAAAGTAAGGAAAAGGTTATTTCTCAAGAAAATTGTAAAAATAAAAAAGAGTCTCAAGAAAGCAATACCACCTTCCCAGAAAATGAAAAATTTCCTTCTTTAGATGAGGCTAAAGGCATATTTGAATTTCCTCAAGATGTAATTGAAGATAAAGACTTATTGCATGAAAAGTTTCGTTACCTGTGGGAAACAAGAAATTTGTTACCAGCCAAAGTCCCTCATCTTCCTGGTTATCCAGCTTGGTATCGTAAATTATGTCCTCGTTCCAGTGAACCAGAATGGACACCAGGTCCACTATTAAGCACATCAATGCAAGTTACTCCAAAGCTATTGTCTCTAACTTGGGAATCTTATCCTCTGCATTACATCCGAGGACATGGCTGGGGCCTTCTTGTTCCTTATAGCACTGTTTTTGAAGGTTCAAAGGAAAATACTAATTTCCCTTTGGTAAAGTTGCTTGAAAGATGCCCCATTGTCAACACTGCTAACTTGATTGCAAATCATAAACAAACTGAGGAAGCAATGACACATTTGCATCAAACTGTTCAAGATACTCTATCTTGGAAGAACTACCACCAGAAGAAAAATGTTGAATGTGTTCCTAGTTGGTATCTCGGTACAGGAGTATGGTGCAATGTGAACATTGGAAATTGTTGCTGGTTTTTTAAACTACCTCACAAAGATGGGGCAACACATCGTGTGGGTAATCCCCTAGCCAAAGATTTTCTGAATAAATTTTCTGAGAATGTATTATCGGGGTCAGACAGTGGTGCAGAGAAAGTTCTTTCCATAAGTCGAATGCTCTCTTATTGGAGGAACAATCGAGACCGAGTGGAACAACAAATGGTTGTTTGGCTACAAAGAAAGGAACTGCCCAGATCTTTGCGACTGACAGATGAGGAGTTTGGTGCCATAATTCCTCAGGTTGTTGTTTGTGGTACGTTGACGCGTCGTGCAGTAGAGCCCACATGGATGACTGCATCTAATGCTCATAAGGAGAGAGTAGGTTCTGAACTACGAGCTATGGTACAAGCACCACCCGGATATAATATTGTTGGGGCCGATGTTGATTCTCAAGAATTGTGGATTGCTTCAGTTATAGGTGATGCATACTTTGCAAAAATGCATGGGGCTACACCTTTTGGGTGGATGACACTCAGTGGACGTAAGGTTGATGGTACGGACATGCATAGTGTTACAGCAAAAGCCATTGGTATCTCACGTGACCACGCAAAAGTTATTAACTATGCAAGAATTTATGGTGCTGGACAACAATTTGCAGAGAGATTGCTAAAACAATTTAACCCTGCTATGTCAGACATTGAGGCGAAAAGTAAAGCTAGCAAAATGTTTGCCATGACTAAAGGACGTAAAGTGTATCGTCTAAAAGAAAAGTATGGTTCTGTTCTTGAGGATAAAGATTACAATATGTGGGAAGCTAGAAAAATCGCAGCAAAACATGGAGTTTCAGTGCATGAAATGTTTGAAATGCCTCAGTGGGTTGGGGGAACAGAATCGGCGATGTTTAATTGTTTAGAAGCTATAGCTAGTCATGAAGAACCTGCTACACCTTTCCTTGGTGGACGTTTGAGCCGTGCTTTGGAGCCTAGTAATGTTCTTGATGACCGTTACTTACCCACTCGTATAAACTGGGTAGTGCAGAGTGGTGCTGTGGACTTTCTTCACCTTATGTTGGTGAACATGCGTTGGTTATTAGACTCTCGTGCGCGCTTTTGTCTCAGTTTTCATGATGAAGTGCGATACATAGTACCTAGTGAACATCGGTATCAAGCAGCTCTGGCAATGCATATAACAAATCTTCTTTCTAGAGCGTTCTGCTCTCAGCGATTAGGACTTCATGATTTGCCTCAGTCTGTTGCATTCTTTTCTTCTGTAGAGGTTGATACAGTTTTACGAAAAGAGTCGCACCACGATTGTGTCACCCCATCTAATCCACATGGTCTGCTTAAAGGCTACAATATTTCAAAGGGAGAATCACTTGATATTCATCAAGCCTTAAAAAAAGCTTCAGGGTCTTTTCGTATTGTTACCAAACGCTTGAAAAACTAATAATCAATATTAATATTGTAAATTGAACTTGAATCGTCATATTGCTTGACTTTTTTGCAAACTTTTGAAAACCAAGGTTTTGAGTCATGTTGCGCATTAAGAAATAAGATTAGTGTGATTAGTTTCTCAGCATAACTAGGTACACCGGTAATTAAGCAACACTGATGACAAACAAAATCATAACCATCATTATATTCAATTTGTGTGATCATTTATCATTGACAATAAAGAGGATGCTTAGTGACAAACACATACTACCTTGTTTGGGAATTCAGCGGGCCACTGGAACTGGAAAGTTATCTAATAGTCAAAACCTGTGTTCTTGGCCATTATCTATTTATTACACTTGGAAAGTTTAAGATGTTTTTGATGATCTACCTAGCTGCTGCCCATTGTGTGTGTTGAAATGCTGGTCGATTGTTCCTTATAATATTTAGTGGTGAGTTGCATACTTTAAGTTTTATTCTCTTATCATTCACTACCTCATTTCACTTGAAACAAAATGTTCTCATACGCTGTTATTCTGACATACATGTATTGTACAACTAGTATCAATTAGGCCTATATTAATATTCAACTCTATACGCGGTCTTCTTTGTAGTGTTGGGGGAGGGGAGGTATAGTGGAAGGAGTGTGTCTGTGTGTGTGTAATTTTAATTAGACCTCAAACCTCAACAGACTTTTTTTATGAACATAACTGTATTTTATGTACTAACATTAAGCCTCTATCTATGTAGTGCATATGGTCATAACCTATCTATGGGATCATGGGACTACTGAGAATGTGTATACAAGGAGTAGGTTCAATAAGATCTGTACCAGGAAGTGTACATTTTGAAATGAGCCAATAGTGAAATAGGGGTGTTACTCAGGGTTCGTACGGTCCTTGAAATACCTGGAATTTAATGTGTCTCTGGTCAAGGCATGGAAAAGTCCTTAAATTGCTTTGGGCCTTAACTTAAGTCGTGGAATATTCCAGGTGTCGATATTTATTTTTGAAATGGTTGTGAAAAATTGTTGTAAAGACCATGATTTAAGATGCACTGGGGCATGGAATATCTAGCACATCCTTTTTGATCAACCATTAGCTGTTGTCTGCTTTTTACTTTACTCTCAGCTGCCCCTCCTGCTTCTTTTGTTTTATTTGTTATTGCGTCATCAGCTCAGAGATAGTCGCGTTCATGGGATGGAATTTCTATGGGGGCAAGGGGAAACGGTGTTAACTTCTCTGGCAAACACATCAGCGCTACTGTCAATGAAATATGTTGTTTTCTTTAATTTCCTATATTTAAAAATCTCAATTCATGTGCATTCGCCATTTTTTTTATTAGTTGCTTTAAAACTGTCATTTGTAATAAAGATTCTTGACTACCTATTAACACTTTAAGTACTTATAATTACAGTTTTGCACTAAAATGCCCGCCGATAGCTATTAGTTCATCTCCCATCCACCTTAGCGCTTAAATTCCTGTTCTAGCCATGCTACAATATATACTGAATCTAGAATGACTGCACCAACCAATAAAACAAGGAGAGTGAATTAAGTGACAACAAAGTTAGATTACTATTAAATTTATCTGTTCATTAAATTAAGTGAAAAGTTATTGTTTTCCATATGTTTAGAATTTGGTACGGTTTATAATTTTTTATTGATGTGTTTAGCTTTTGGCAGTATGAGAAATAGCAGTTTTAGGGCTGTATGTAATAACTTGACTAAGTGGATGCTAAGTGGACACTAGCTTGGGTTTGCTTGCGTCATCTTAGGTTAAAAGGTGGAGCGATAGTTTGCTCGGGACCATACTATCGGTCCACTAAGCGTTCACTATACGTTCTTGCATACCGCCCTTAGCCCTTAAAAAGTTCTTAAATTTATGTTTCAAATGTCTGTAAGAACCCTGGTTACTTTATTGACCATGTGGTGTTTGAGACATTGTAAGATAATGAACAGAGGAAACTTGGAATAGTGTTGACTGTTGATGCTTTGGGTACATTGTAAATAGCAGATAATAATTATCTAAGTACACAGCAATGAAGCAGGACAAATCCAGCCTCTTAGCCTCTTAGGCTGCCTTCAGATAGGACCACTTAGCAGCGCTTCTGAGAAGCACTTTCGTTTGCGATACTGGAGAAATATTGGGGGTTTCACACACAGCCACAGTAGTTTTGTCTTCGGTCTGAGTAGTTGGCTTCACCGCTGGTGGCAACCAGTAGAAATTGAATCATAGTTTTCACACTGGACTGCAGCCACACCACAATTTAGTAGCACGACGTTAGGGCTGATAACTTACAACTTTTGGGGACCAACTCCCTACCCACTATACCCAGTCTCTACTTTAAAGTGAACGAGGTTTCTTGTGTTTTAATAATGTTTATTGTTGAATCTTTCGAGAATGGCTTCGGACAAGGAATTACCATGTAAAACTTCAAGGCATTTTATACTTGGTATACTATGTAATGAACATATATAATTATATGTTAATTGGTATTGTATACATGCATTAAAGAAGATAAAATAATATATTAATTAAATTTTTATCTCACCTCGAGAGTCAAAGCCATTCTTTCATCTGGTGGAATGGCCAGTCTCATGATGATGTCCTTTTTCCAAATGTCATTGCTAATTCCAGCTAGACATGTGAAAATATGGGGAAAAATAACTTTTCATCATAGTTTTATAGATCATCGAATAAGTTATGAAATAGATCCCAATTTGTCCTTTCCAAAAGCTATGAATGGATCCAGGCTCTTTACCATTTTTTACGTATATTATTCTTTCATATGAGAATCATTGCTAGAAGTAGATCTTTCTTCATGTCCATGTTCACTTGAAGACTGATTTCTAGAAATAGCTAATGTATTCAGGATTTCAAACACATGTTTGGACATGTAGGTAGGGCTTCAAATGGGCGCTAGCAGCTCCACCAATATTTGCTAGTAGAAGCTACTTATGCATGTCACCAATTTAGCAGCGCCACCAACGCTTGTGATTAGCACTGTTGATGCGCTACTCACATGCCACCA
This sequence comes from Timema genevievae, assembly GCA_902155825.1. Taxonomy (NCBI): domain Eukaryota; kingdom Metazoa; phylum Arthropoda; class Insecta; order Phasmatodea; family Timematidae; genus Timema; species Timema genevievae. The sequence continues at coordinate 32,918 of CABFWO010003935.1, read as the reverse complement.
AGCAATGCTGTTGAAGCGCTACTCACATGCCACCATGCAATGCTGTTGAAGCGCTACTCACATGCCATCAAGCAATGCTGTTGAAGCGCTACTCACATGCCACCAAGCAATGCTGTTGAAGCACTACTCACATGCCACCAAGCAGTGCTGTTGAAGCGCTACTCACATGCCACCAAGCAATGCTATTGAAGCACTACTCATATGCCACCAAGCAATGCTGTTGAAGCACTACTCACATGCCACCAAGCAGTGTCTGTTGAAGCGCTACTCACATGCCACCAAGCAGTGCTGTTGAAGCGCTACTCACATGCCACCAAGCAGTGCTGTTGAAGCGCTACTTGTGTCACATCCTTTTCGTCTCCTCTCCTTGTATTTAATTTAATCCTTGCCACTCAGCAGGCTTGTTCACTTTATTGATAAGACATATTTTGAGTGTTAGTTTTAGAATCAAATGTTTGTTTTGTCATTGGAAATCTTAGAATGAGATTCTAAAGATAAAAAACCAATTTTCAAAAAAGGGCCTTTTATTTTATATAAAAAAGGTCACAATTGATCATAATCTGCAGATCATATGACTTGAAGTATGAATGTTTCAAAGTTGATCTTATGACTTTTCCAGCTGTCACATGAGGTCCTTACTATGATAATTGGCCTGTACTAACTCTTAGAATAGGCTCTTGGGAAAAATACCAATATTTTTATTATAATTCTTATTTGTGTTTTTATTTTAGTTTAGTATCTTCTGGTCCGTATACCCATCGTAATTTATAAACAGGAAGATTGAGGAAGTTGGTTATTTTTGGTGTATTTCATTATCCTAAGATTATGTTTTATTATGGTTGTTTTTATTTTCAATGTGCTTAAAGCTATCTAATATTGATAAGACAACTGCCACAGCCAGATAGACACTTTGAACCAGGTTATTATATGCACGGGTGGACTACTCATGATGGCCTTTATACAGGGTGTCTACCATCAGGGAAAACGGGAACTAGCCGGGAATTTTAAGTGATAAGGAAATAACGGGAATAAGTAGGGAATTTGGTAGATTACAATAAAAATCCGGAAAAATGTGATTTTACTCAAAATATGAAATATGATAGTAATCACTAAATTAGTAAATTATAATGTGATTCAAACTGTCCTAGTAAATAATGTTAATACAAATTTAAAATAACATGTTTATTTAGATTTTGAAAACATTTTATATTGTTCAGAAAAACTTAATATTTACCACTGAAGCTATGTTTCATTGTAAGCTGAAGTGGTGAGGTTATTAGTTAGTTTAATTCCAAAGCCATTTCAACCATATTATTGATGATCAGTTTCTACTGACACGAGCAAATATTCTTCTAAATGTTTAGACACTAGCTTGCTACTTGTGTAGATCACCAAACAGATAATTTTATGTTTGTTTACAAACAACACCAGGCGACCACAAACGGGGTGGTTTTAATTTTAATTCCATCATATAGTTTGTACTCTGGGCACCTCTGATTCACTCACTGGAACTTTTGATTAAGATTGAATAGAAACAAAAATACAGATATGAATTAATATAATTATTTTAGTTTAAAGTAGTTGTGGCGGCCCAAATCAAACATTAGTAAAACACAAAAAACCTCGTTCATTTTAAAATAGAGACTGAACTTGCTTCTTCTATCGACCATTTCGCGAACTGGGTAAAAATTGCACAAACTCTTGCCCATTTCATAAACTGGAATTTATTTTTCTGTCTAATACAAGTTAACTGAAACTCGTTTTAAGATATTATATTGAACTAACCCAACCTTACTTAACCTAATCGTCCACTTTAAAATGACTAACTAAATTAACTTAAAGACCAAACTTGTTTTTCACAGTACCAGCCAAAAACGCTTTAAGTTCATGAATTAGGTAACGATTAGAGCTGCTCAGTTCATTAAATAGTCCATTTTGTGAACTGGGCAGCACAAGCGCTGCACAATTTATGAACTGGGCAGCACAAGCGCTGCACAATTCATGAACTGGGCAGCACAAACGCTGCACAATTCATGAACTGGACTATTTTTTTCCATCATTCGTGAAATGGTCAGGAGGAGAGGCCAGTTCACGGAATGGACAGAAATTTGCCTTATTAATGAATTGGGCAAATTCACTAATGGAGTAACATATATATTAACTAAAGAATTAAGCTTGACAAATTAATCAAAAGAGGAAAGTAAAATAAAATTATATAAGTGCTGTATGTATGAAAGCCCCATTACCTCTTGCAACAAACTCAATCTTTTAATAATAATCTTTCTATGAAATATATGTAAACATATTTTTGTTGTAAGCCATTATGAATAGTGATTCATAATGGCTTATTATACTATTATTATTACACTATATTAAGTTGGAGGAGAGGGGAAACCTTGTACCTATCACACATGTTCTTTTGTTCCAGTAATGTCTCGTGCAACCAAACGTAAACATGTTATAAAAGAAGTCTGGCTGGACAACTTGGAACTTCCGTCAAAAAACCAACAAGTTGTCCGTATCGTAGCAAGTAGAGGAAACAATCTTCATGAAGTGGAGGATGCTAACAAGGCTCAGTTTCTCGTCTCCATGCCAACGAAATTCCGTAAAAATGTTTGGATCAAACGCGGGGACTTTGTGTTGGTCGATCCGATTACCGAAGGAGATAAAGTCAAGGGTGAGATTGTGAGCATATTGACATTAGAACATGTAAGGTTTTTCAAAGAAAACAAGTGCTGGCCAAAGGAATTTGAAGAGAACCATCATGAGAGGCCGAGTGATGAGTTGTTTGTGAACACCAATCGGCCTTTGCCACAAGATGACACTACGAGCAGTAGCGGAGAAGAGTCCGACAGTTCGTTAGGTGTAGAGGAAACATAAATCTAATATCAAGTCAGCAAACAGTGTTAGTTTCTTGGTGGAATTGACGATTTTATTTAAAGAACAATTTTTATTGAAAGGTTAATGAACAACTCCACAAGTCTATTGTCATATATTTAACTTAATTGATTTCCATTTTTAAGCCAATAAAAACCCCTTTCATGTTTTGATTGCTTCCTCCATGCTTATGCGTATAAAATACTTGGGACTCTGACTTGCAAACCACATGACTTCAGAAAAGTGACAGTTTTGATAGGTATCTGTTGAAAGCTCTCTTTTATTAGAGGTATAATTTACTGAGTAAAAATTATTATTTATATAAACACAAAACTTTCTTGTTTGTCCATGTAGCTGTTTATTGAAAATATTTGGAAATGAAATGTTAATCAAAGAACTAAACTGATTGTATTATATTTTTAATGTTTGAAAATTTGTTATTATTTATTTATTAAACCGTGTCTAACTTCCATTCAGGCTATCTGCATAGTTATAATGGGTTAAGAAAGAGAAGGGTGTAATTTGTAGGAAATCTGCCTACATTTGTATGGACAGAGAGTGGAAAAACTATTCTTAGTACACTTGACTGAGAATTAAACCCCAACCTCCACACCACCAGTAATTCAGTCTTTTATACCATTGTTTCTAGAAGTGTGGCCTATCAAGAGGTCCGCAGGGCCCCAGTAAGTTTAGTAATAGAATATGAATTAAAGAATGTTGATCAATGTTAAAGCAAACCTTGAAATATCCCTACCATGCTCTTGTTATTTCCTCGGTAGACACAAGTCCTGTGGGAAAGGGAGTCTCTACCAACCTTACTCAAGTCAACAAATCTGAATAACTATATATAGAAAACTATGAGGTTTGTAATGTTAAAAGTAATCAAACTATTACTAATTCATTGTAATTATATTATGATTTATTTTTTCAACATTTAATTTAATGAATTAATTTATATTCTTAAAATGGAATTTCCTAAAACATGTTGTCTACTCAACTTGACCAATGAAATTCCTGACTTTTTCCCTGATTTCCCCTGATTATTTCTTAAAATTCCCGAATCAAAATTATGTCACATCCTTCTGATTCCCCCCCACCCCCTTTTATTTTTCAGTTAATCTTTTTTATGAATAGTAAGTTTTAAAATCCAAATATTTTTTTAAAATTTGTTTTAGTATTGCTTACTAGGAACTATAAAATATATCACACAGCTACAAAAAAAAACTACAGTTTGAATAACATTATTATTTACAGTTTTAATGATTATTATATATCGTATTTTGAGTAAAACCACATATTCCCAGATTTTTATTGTAATTTATCAAATTCCAGACAAATTCCCATTTTTTCTCGATCACTTCAAATTTCCGGTTTCCCGGATGGTAGACACCCTGTAAAAGTATTAATTTCCCTGCATAGTTTTCACGCCTTTCTCTCCCATACTCACAGGGCCCTGGTTGGTCTCCGTCACCAAAATGTTGTGAAACACTGCCCTTAGACCATACGACCAATGATACAGCCGAGTATAATTACAATGAAATATCAAAATACCAGACACTTTTTAGGATCAAAAAAAGGTCCACTATTTGGAAAATAATAAATTTTAGCTTAAAAAATATTTACTTTTTAAACACAATTTAATCCATATGAACCTATATACTGCTGATATTAACTACAATCTAATTACTGTACTGTGCAATACTGTTCCTAGCTTACTGTACAGATTCCATTATACACAGAACAATACGTTATTACAATTAAATGTGAACAGTATACCCTCTATACTTCTGTGCAGAACCCTCGATGGCTTGAAGGAGGTGGGAAACATAACCTTGGGAAGTACCATAGTCAGTACTATATAGGCTATTTTAGAAACTTTTCCCTCGAGGAGGAAAGCGGGTCCGCTAACAGTGTGAAGCATTCCTAACATTCCTATGGTAAAATATTGAGTATGGACTGATATTTAGAGATTATTGTCCAGTATTTAGAGACTTTTATGCTTAAATAAGTGTATCTGGCAGTGTCAGTTTCCATATTTGGGGAATTATTTCATTAAAAGTCACTTATTTTGCCAGTGAAATTTAAACTGTCTGTTATTCAGAGGTTTCCATTAAGGATTTCACTGTATAATAAATTAATTTTGAAATGTAACTATACCAATTCATTGAATTCTTGCATACGTTTCTGTTAAAGCTAAATTGTCACTAAGCTTATGGTTATGTTTCTTATAACAGGGACTGATCCAATTAAAAACATAAGCATTGGTAGAACAAGATATCCTAGTTACATTACTGGTACTATTAAAGAAAGTCAATAAAATTGATAATGAAGTGACTTAATGAAAAGTGTAATGAATGGTATCAACTTTGGCTTCAATAGAGCCAAGTAAACTATTTTAGTTGAAACCATCATTAGTTTCAAAATAGCTTCTATGTCAAATGTTTAAATAAGCAACATAGTGGAAAACAGAACTGCTTTGGATCTAAAGGAATATTCCTCAATTTGTGGTTTTATTTGATGCCATTTTGGTTTTACAATAAAAGGAATGTAAAACTCAACATTATTGGGTAAATTATAGCTTTGTTGCCACTATAACTTAACCTATATTGAAATAAACTATGTACTTGCAAGACATTGTTATTTTAATACCCTTATCATTTTTAGGGTATCTACAACTAACAAAGTGTATTCTGAAACACTATGATAATATGCCGCCACTTGAATCTATCAAAATGCCAAGATTAAATGTTGTCCCTACTTGTTAAAGTTATACACATATATAATAATTACTCTTAATTCTAATAGGCTAGGTATGAGAAAGGAAGCATATTAGAGGTTATCTACCCGTGTGTGCACGGAAGGAGAGTGGAAAACCATTTAAGAAAAACTACCCTCAATAGATTAAACCGGCATTCAAACCCCAATTTCCCTATCATCACCAGGCCAGTCTAACACGACAGTGATACCTTAGACTGTTTGGCCACTGCAGCGGGTGCCGCAAAAATGTTATTCTATTTATTTATTTATTTGAGGTAGTTAACTTTCTCAACTGATCGATTATGTTGGCACACAAGAATTTCTATGAGCGAGAGTGAAAGGGCCTACAAATTTTGCTACAAGAGTAATTTTCCCTCACCTTCCAGGGTTCTTTCACACGCCACAATCGACATGGGACCGACGGATTTACTTCCTTTCCGAAGGAAGCTGTGCTACAGAATTCTATAGCTCAAGAAAAATCTGTCAACCTTGGTTGGGTTTGAACCCACAAACAATTGGGTCCTGAGGTGATCACTTTACCCCAAGACCACTGAGGTTGAATGCAAAACATTTTGAGAGTAAAGCTTTCGTCACTCTAGAAAATACACTGACGCCAATGGCAGGAAGAAAGATGAATGAACATAGGCCAACACTTGTATCTGTTGCAGTCTAATTTATCTCCCCAACTCTCCCTAAATCCTTTAATAAACCCAACAACACAGCTAGAAAAGATCCGGATCAACGTAAAACAAAATTTATTCAACATTTAAAAGGTAAATAATTTTCAAAGGATGTTTGTCATATTGTGTAATTGTGACATGTACTGTCGATGTGCTCCTCTTTACCTACGTGGGAGTCTGTTTCTAATTTGTGAAGTGTTGTTTCAGCTTCAGGGAGGCCAAGAACAAGATGGGAGGAACACATAACAGCAAGTGTTTGAGTGAGAGGAGAAGAGTGGCGGAAGAATAGTAAAAGATGGAGGCATTTTACTAAACTGGCCCGGCCACAGGCTGGAAACAGTTGATGATGATAATAAACGCCCCGATTTTGATGACATTAAAATTTCCAAAAAATTACCTATAAAATGACACTTAAAACTCTAAATAATGACTAAATTTTCAAAAAATGACCTAAAAGATTTGATTGAAATTCCATAATATGATGTATTTATTACAAGATTTAGGATTTACATTATACACGTAAGCAAAAATATCTCTCCATTTCCAGTTTTCCTCGATGTGGACTCGTCTGGAATAGAATGACCCGTATAGAGTCCCAGGAAATCCTTTGGTTTAACAATGCGCAGTTTCCACAGTTCGCAGATACCAGAATGTCACACAAATATTTATAAATGATGAGAATTTTTCTTGATTTGTGAATAATGCATTTTGTGCAAGTAATAATTGAGAGGTTTTCTTTTTATTGATAATCTGGATACCACAGACATGTTTGTTGCGACTGATATGTTGTTTAGTGGTTAAATTTTTTATCTGATGTTAGCCACTTTCACATCACATATTTTACAGAAAAGTATTTCACTCTCTGTAGAAAAAATATCCTCTCCGAATTATTGCAAACGAATAAATATTACGTGCATTTTATAAATGAAAACCATGCATTTAAAATCTTTTGACAGCTAATATCATGCAAAGCTCATTTGGACTCATACATTATCTTCTTCAGTCAACAAGTGTGGTAAAACATCTGATGTTTGAATATTCATGTTTTATCAAAGCACTGATAATTCACATATATATATATATATATATATATATATATAT
>CABFWO010003935.1:0-20684 GCA_902155825.1 Timema genevievae | reverse complement strand
GAGGCCTGGTTTGACGTAGACGGTTGGTTAATGTCTGAATTCACTTCTATATCTATAATATTTACATCGTCGACAGTTTGCTAACTAAGTTTAATGTGGCTTGATCAACTGATGGTACTGACCTATGAGGAAACTCACTTCTAAAAGTAGGGCGTTTGGCTTTAAGGTGTCTCATTAAGTTCCCGGTAGAACCACAAGCTAAACTGACAAATTGTGAACAATACCCATACTTAGATTTTTTGTCTTCAATTTCGGAAAGGTGATCCCAAAGTTTACTTTTTCTTAGTGGCATATTATTTTTTTTAAACAAATGTGCATTTAAATACAATTATTCTACTTAATAAACTACGTAATTAATCATAATAAATAAAGTGCTACCTTTAATAAGTTTTAGATTTGATTCATGAGCATAAATAATACAATAATTAATTTAATAAACTTTAAAAACTTCTCCCTGAAAGTATACCTTTTATGCGAAGGGAATAGCTCATTTACACGATGTGTTTCTCCAAGTGGTACCGGTAATTGACTGATTGAAAGCCTTAGGTCGGTCGCGAACGATGAGCCACAAGCCGGTATCAGGTCGTTCGCGAACGATGATCCACTAGCCGGTATCAGGTCGTTCGCGAACGATGATTCACTAGCCGGTATCAGGTCGTTCGCGAACGACTGAACGATAAAAATGAACGGCTCATTTCACTGAACTGAATCCCTTTAACCCGTTCCCAAGAGTGAGCCGTTCTGCCCATCTCTAATGTAAACACAAACATTTGTTAGCATTCGCCAGTGTTGCCAAGTTTATAGTGATCCTACCGGTCAAAATACGATCCATTTCATACTATAGTAGTGGTGGGTCGCTCGTGAGCGAGTCATTTAAATTGAACGACTCGCTTCGCGATCGAATCGTTCACGCCGCCATTACCCACTACATTAGAAAGAGTCAGTGTTTGTGATTTACGACTCTTCTGTCGCTCTTCGTTCGTTACTACGAAAAAAATCAACTATAAATGCTTACTATCGTTACTAGATAGCAGCACTGCCTACAATATTAAACTATTTTTCTTAACATCAATAGAAATAATTCTGTGAATTAGACACTAAAGGCTAGCGCTAAGGTTAGTTATTATAAGTAGTATGCGTTAGAAATAAAATTAAAGAATCAAACGTAATAGGCTTCGGAAAAAATTACACATAAATCTTAATTCGTTCATAAGTTGAAAGGGGAGGGACATATTTGCACGCTCGGAACGGGAATTGTGAGAACTATAGTGCTCGCTCATCAAGTTAGGGTGGAGAAGTGATTGGGAGTGAGCCAGCCATGCGGTGAACGATATGACTCATATAAATGACTCTTCATGAACGACTCTTTTGAGTGAGCGAGCTTATGTGAGCTAGCTCGCCTCAATGAGCTGGTTCGACCCATCACTATACTATAGTCTCTAGCGATAGTACATGGACCTGAAATGGATCGTATTTTGACCGGTAGGATACTACTTTCTGACATTATATTGATAAACTCACCGATTTTCATAAAAAAAATAATAATTAATGTAAAATGTGTCACTATATAGCAGGGCCACAGGATATTACTTTTAGAAAATATCCTAAAATTGGATTGTACAGGTGGTGAAATTATATCAAAAGTAGTATCCAGATCGTACAGTTGGCAACACTGGCATTCGCGAATAGTGTGGTACCGGATATAACATTAATATACTGAACATAGGTTGGGCATTCTTATAGGACTAGCTGCTGATTCCTTAAACTAGTTTGGGGCACTATCGCTAGGAGCAGCTTGCAATGACGTCACAGAGAAATGTGCATAGGTCAGTGATCTCTATATTATACTGGATGTACATAAACACACCTGTTGCAACGAACCAAATCGTGACTCTAATGTTTGTCGTCTGCTTGCTAGCGAGGGGACAGATTTAACGGTTTCTACTTTCTCACTATCTTACAAGTAAAGAAAGTATTGTGCTCGTCAAAAAATCGAACTCGATATTTTGATGAATCTCGACGTTTCATGACCCCCCGAATCCGAAAAAGTTGTTTTTGAATTTCCGTTCGTCTGTCTATACCTCCAACTAGAGCCTAAACTACAGTGGTTAGCAGGCATTTTGCGTCTGGTGTGAGATACATCAATTAATATGTATGTTTAGTTGTAGAAACCGAATATGCCTTCGGAAATGCTCTATCACGTAAGGTATTTGAGATTTTTAATATTTTTTATTTATTTTTTTAGATTTTTGTGTTTCATGTGTTCTCTTTTTTTTTAATGAATTATTACTGACAACACTGGTTGCAATCTGTATTTGGATGCAATATATGATGGAAGAGGTTCTAAAAATAGTCACTAGATGGCAGGGCAATTTAGTTGAGGGGGAATGGTATTGACATTGACCGTTAGAGGTGACTCAGCCATGTCAGCCCTGCTGCTTAGTGCATGTTGAAAATTGGATGGTGTTAATCACTTTGTATATTTCTCTTTATTGATACCTTAATTTGTGTTATTGTGTGTTTTTGCTTTTCCTGTGTGAACTAGTGAGATGTTCTGATATTTTTAGGTTATAGTTAGTACAGTGTTCTTAACGTAATGGCAACTGCTAAACTTCGTTCGACAACTTTTGCTATATATGTGGTAAGCTCACTCCAAAAACCCAAAGAAAGCCAATTACTGACTTGGTTAAAAAGGTTTATAAACTGTACTTTGATTGTTTTCTCATTAATTTAACAGAAATACATAGCATTTTACGGTTTACAAGTATACGGATCCAACAACCGATCGCGAAATGTTCACTTCCATTTTTAACTACCTCTAACTCTCTAGTCAAGCACACATCAGATATAATCCTCTCACTGTTGTAGTCAAAACACAACACTCTTCCGTTCTCAGAAAAAAAAACTTTTATGTTTATATATAAATATATATGTATATAACCAAACAAAACCTTTTATATATGTATATAGCCAAACAAAATATTTTATATTAATATATAGCATTTTAAAAACATCAAAAATCTTTCTAGGTTTTGGTATTCTGTCTGACCTTCTCACCACCGGCTCCCTCGGATCTATACCCTTTTGTCTAGGTTTTGGTATTCTGTCTGACCTCACCACTGGCTCCCCCGGATCTATACCCTTTTGTCTATGTTTTGGTATTCTATCAAGCAGGTTTGTTCATCCACCTCTGGGAATGGTAAGCGACTCAACCTATTTGCACTTCCTATCTTATCCCTACTCGTATATTGAATCTCATATTGATATTATGACAAAATTATAGCCCATCTGGTCAATCTAGCTTCTGACATTATTGTCACTCCTGCTTGAGAATCCAAAATTTTTTTCAGTGGCTTATGGTCCGCGAGTAAAGTAAATTTGTGACTTGCTAGGTACATGTGAAACTTATTTAAGGCCTTAATATAATAGCTCTCGCATCCCGCTCTATTTGCGTATACTTTTGTTTCACTCTTTGTAAGTGTTCTCGAGCCAAAAACAATAAGGTGCTCCTCCCCATTTGGTATTACATGTGAAATTACTGCGCCGACTCCACAAAGTGAGGTACCACACGCAAATCTAATATGCTTAGCCGGAACATAATGACTGATAATTAAGAATCATCTCCTTTACCTTTCCAAATGCTCTTTTACGGTGCTCTGTCCACTTCCAAGGATATTTCACCTCTAAGAGCCTATGCATTGGTTTAAGCACCGTGGACAAGTCAGGCAAAAGAACAGAAATAATAACCAATAATTTTTTTTTAAATGATCCTAGCTGAGAAACGTCCATTGGCGCAGAAGCCTCCCTAACCAATTTAAGTTTGCTTTCCGTGGGATGCCTCTCTTCTGCATTTACTTTGACCCCAAGAACTAAATCTCCTTCTTAAAACACACAAATTTACTTTCATTAACTTTGATTCTGTATCGATTTAGTCTACTTAAAACCCTTTTGGTATTTTCTTTCCATTCCTCTAGGGTTGATCCAAAAATTACCAAATCATCTTGATATGAGATACGTAGTCTTAGGATATCCTAACAGAACTTGACAAACTGAAAAATAGCTGGCGCGGAAGCCACTCCAAAACTTAACCTTCTATATTGGAACAGCCTTACATGGGTATTGATAGTAATCACTGGCCTAGATTCCATACTAAGTTCCAAATGTTGGTGTGCATTTCTGAGATCTATCTTAGTATACCACTTACTTCCCGGCAACGATGCAAATATTTCTTAAATATTGTGTAATGGATTGATATGTGACACTATTGGGGTTAATGACAATATTAAAATCTCCACACAGTCTAATGTCCTTATTATCGCCCTTTTCAACCACTACCACTGGTGTGGCCCACTCGCTGTGCCTCACTTGAATTAAGATGATTTCTTGTTGTAGTCTAGACCACTATACGTCCACCAACTCCCTTTTGTCATAAGGAACTGACCTTGCATTACAAAATTTTGGGGTCACGCCTTATTTCAAAGCAATCGACACTTTAAAACCTTTAATGATGCAGCCTTGTGATTTAAAACAGTTTGGAAAGTCCTCCTTAAATTCATTCACCCCCTTTGAAATAGCTTTTTATTTATTAAGTTCTAGGCAAATTTGACCTACCTTCGCACTCTCCTGATACTATTGTCTTACCCAATACCAGCAGGGCCTTCCCTGTGTATGTGGAAAAATCAGCCTTATATAGTGAGTAATTCCGGTTTGGAAAATTATCTTGAAACTTTTTTTTAAACATTAAGGTTACTGTTGAATCCGTATTAACCTCAAACTGGATTACTATCCCCTTTATTTTAATTACCACTATAAAGTTAAATGTAATTGAATTCCCCCATTAACTTCAAAGGGAACGTTTTGAACACTATGATGAAAAAAAAAGTTTAAGTCCTTGTGTGGTTACGCCTCACTTGACTCATCCCTATCCTGAACCTGATTCATCTTCTTTGAGCACATCTTCTTTAAATGCCCCTTTTAATGACACACATTACACCAATATGCCTCAAATTTGCATTCCAACGCTACGTGATTTTTATACACGCACACAAAACACTACCTTTCCCCTCTTGAAAAATATTCCTTCTTCTTTTTTCCCCTCCATTTTGGGAACATTTTGGAGATGTCGTCTCTGCGTCTTGCATCATTACTACATTTTCGTTTAAGAGTGAATGTAGGTAGATAGTTCATAGAGCTATATTTATTGCTCTTTGTAAACTACTATCAATTTGGTACCATCAAAAAATTAACTTGTATTGTTATGAAGAAAAAAAATTAAATACTGATTTCAAATTATAGCTGTGTTAATTGTTGAACTGAAATAAGGTTGTGAGGCAACTAATCACTCGACAAAAACTCAATATAAAAGTATTAAATATAACGTTACTTGAAGTTAGTTATTTGTAAACCGCACGTACATACTTGAAGATGTTTTTGGATTTATAACTAGATATTTTTAAGCCCATGATAATATTAGTTAGATAAGAATTTAAATGAATAATACTAAACCTAAATTGCGTATATCTCCTTCTGAGGAAATAATTCTTTACAAGAAGGGATACAAAATAATTGCAGAAATAGGCAAGGGATCATTTGGCAAAGTATACTTAACAGAATATGTTGCACAGAATAACCCAAAGACTAAACAAAATAAGCTGGCATGTAAAATTATGAACACTGCTCTAACACCTCCTGGAATAACCCAAAAATTCATACCACGGGAGCTAGATATAACAATAAAGATAAGCCACCCACACATAGTTAATTTTCATAGTATTATCCAACGCGATACAAAATATTTCATTTTTATGAGATATTGTGAGCATGGTGATTTGTTAGAATTCATAATTAAAAATGGAGCCGTGAACGAAGATCAAGCCCGTTTGTGGCAGAGACAAATCACATTAGCAGTTCAATACCTTCATAAACTATATATTGCACATCGAGACTTGAAGTGCGAAAATATATTGATCACAAGGAACTTTAACGCAAAACTGACTGATTTTGGGTTTTCCCGTTATGTAGTTAATAAATATGGAGTTGATTTAATGAGCACTACCTATTGCGGATCAATTTCTTACATGGCACCAGAAATAATTCGTAGCCTTCCATATGATGCTAAACGTGCAGATATCTGGTCCTTGGGTGTCATCCTTTATGTTATGTTAAACAAGGCAGTACCTTTTAATGAAACTAGTCTCAAACGAATGTACGAAAAGCAAATGAGAAAAGAGTGGTGGTTCAGAAACAAAGTTGTTCACATTTTGAGTCGAGAGGTAAAAGAACTTGTAAGAAATCTATTGCAACCGAATCATCTTAAACGCTGGAGCTTGGATAAAATACTGAATTCTAGTTGGATGGCAATAGATCCTCGCTTTCTCGTGCTGACTTCAGCTGAAAAACATGCCCTAGAATCGGCAATGTGCAGGCCTATGCTTAAAATGGGCAAATCAGACAGTGTTGAACCAAAAACACCTAAAAAGGAAAATACATATTGTCCTGTTAAGCTAGAAAGAGAAATAGAATATAACCAAAGTACGAGTAGTGGATCTTTGTCTCAAAACAGAACACAACTAGAATCTGAAACTATTTTAATATATGATCTGAGAAAACTAGTATATTCACTAGAACATCCTTAATTGAATTGAAAAACTATGTGCACACAAGAGTGGATCTTCTGTTTTAAATCCTAAAACCAAAGAAAATATCCCAATAAAAACATATTCACATCACATCTGCCAAAAATCCACCAAGAAAATAATGGGTAATACACGTAAAGAAGGAAGGCATAGGCATCTGCGAATGACGTCAAGTAAGTATAGCGTTCACTTATCCACGTAGTTGTTAGCTTAGAGAAAACGATTTTTTTTAACGTTAGAACACATTTAGACCTAGTTCACATGAGGTGTTAGCTAACGTGCGATTGTTAACGTGCGTTAGTGAACTACATGTGATTCCATAAAAGCAAACACATTCAAACGTGTGATTTTTGCTAGCGACCATTGCAACTCGTGACTAAAGGGTTCCCCTTCCAACTTACGTTAGGCGCGCACTCTGAGATACACGAAAACCACAGGGTCCCATCTCTTAATCCCACGCTTTTGCCGTGGGCGGTCATCATGATGAAGACAGAGTAATTTGACACATAGTTTTTTATTGATTAAATCGAGAAAAGATTGGCCATTTGGGACATGATTTCCAGGAATATGATTTTAAGTATACATTCTAACATGGTTGAAAAATGTATGTTCAAATTTCCTCGGTTTTGCGTCAAATGCTATGAACATGCCGTGAGTAAGTTTATTCCTTAATTTAGAAAGTAAGCCTACCCAGTCTTGCCTCTGCCTTTATTTACACCGTTTATAACGCCGATAGAGAATCCAAAGACATGTTACTTCTTCAACTTATATGGCAATAGTGAGGTAGGCGAGCTCAGGGTAAGAGCTAACGCGTGTAAAGCGCCTGTTTGTGTATGGTCACAATATCTCGCTAATGTAGTATAAAATAAAGGAGGGTGGGAAGAGAGCAGAGGAAAAGATTTAAACTGAAAAAACTAGTGAAGAGGGCAAATAAAATTAAAGGTACCTCTTTTAAATAACTTTTATATACGTTGAATGCTCAAAAATTTGCCAGGGGAGAACCACTAGGCCTCCCTTGTCTCTAAAACTTCTCTGAGGGTTGAGTGTCTGGTCACTGAATAGATTTCCTAATTACGCTAGTTTTTGGACTTATCACTTTCTAAAACATAAAATGTAAGGCTATCCGCACCTCCTAGAATATCATAACAGAAGTTATTTGCCCGACAGTCTGTTTTATCAATACAATAAAGATAAACATCAATTTTATTAAAGTGGTGATCAATTGTCAGAATAACATATATGAGCCGTGCTTTGATGATAGTGGCATATAGGAGCAAGACATAAGTTCACAATTGACAGCGCTTGCTTATCAAGGGTGGGGATTCCAATCCAGACATTTCTCGTAGGGTTTTTAATATCAGATCTTCTAATCACACTAGAACTAGAGTCAGTAAAAATATTAGAGCACCACCCTGCTGATAGTGGCAGAGTGGTGAAAAACAAAATTGAAGGCCATTGCAGAAACAAAAAGCTAAGTTTAAGCGTCTCTTGTTGATGTTTCACACAATGTTTACACATTGTTTTACTATATTAATTTCAAAACAATTACGCAATCAAGTAAAAAGCGTCAGAGTTAGAGTTGTATAGTATGTTCAAATAAATATAAAAACACACTAGTAGTAATTACTGTTAATATTTTACTTGCAGTCTCTGCGATGATGCAAAACATAACAGGTGGATTAAAGCAGGCAACAACATTTATTTGAAGTATTTAACTTGAATTTTCTGAACGAATGATTATATCAGCATAGACTTAAAAATGTACTTAGTTTTATAACCGATACGAAACTCAGCCTCCTGGTCGATAATTCACCATGTTAAGGGGGGGAACACCAATATTTTCTTTCGCGCCAAGAATCAACACAACACTCACAACTCGGTAGTCACAAGTATTACTGACAGAAGTAAGGTTTTGGGCGACTACAGGTATGTACTTAATTTTAATAAACGACAAAAAAATTGCTATGTTGACAAATGATAAATGAATATAAAAATTAAGTGAAATATCAATGGTAAAAAGTACCATTAATACATATTTATATATTTTATTTTTTGATAGCAAAAATACAATTGGGGAAATCTAGAATTAACAATAATAATAACAGATAGGTATAATATATAGTAATTTTATGGTGTTTCCAAGTTAAAACGTTGATTTTTAAATTATATCTTACAGCTGAAATACTAGTACATGCATAAAATAATTATTTCGCCTTATATTCACAAATAATAGCCAATGCGGCTGGAATTATTAATGAAGAAAATTGTTTTTCTTGTACCGTTCAGCAACGTGTAATTCCTAAATTTTCATTTTCATCGACAACATATGTTTTTCTTGAAATCTAAACACCTTAATGTTTTGTTATTATATACATGGTGAATTCACTGTATTACTACGTTAGAATGGTAAATATAGATTTAATACACCTTTATAATTTTCAAAACGTGATTTAATATACTGATGTATTATTAAGGTCCATCTTTATATCAATTTTCGTAGATTGATTTGCGTGCTTTTAGAAGTTCCAACTATAATAGCCGAGATAATAAATTATGCTATATTTTTCACATTACGTTGGCGCAACTGTCAAGGAATCAGCTGTGGCATACGTCTAGTTCCGAGGAGTTCTCTTATTATTATTTTTGCGCATGCGCTCGTATTTTATTTGTCTAAACTGTTTTTCTTTAAAAAAATAAACGAATAATATATCAAATTATTTTAATTCTTGGTTTTTTTAAGATTAATAATAGTATGTTAGCTAACGTTTATAATATTTAACTGCTAAAAGCTTGTCTCAAACCGTTTCACACAACACCTATCAACTTATTCAACTCACTCCAATTTTCCTTTTATCGTTTCGTCGGAAATTCTATAGGCATGCGTATATCTTACGTATTTCAGTTTAAAGTGTCATGCAATTTTTCTGCTATTGTTTAGAAATTTAGACGTTAATATACTACGCACTAAATTTGCTTTAAACTTTAGACATTGAAATGTTTTCTATACGTAATAGCTTGTGGATGTATGAACGGCAGCTTAATGTAAATAAATGAAGTCGCCTGAAGCTATGGCAAGTGGGAGAGGTGTATTAAATTTAAGGTTTAATCAAGATCAAGGTATGTTGCATGTTTTAAAATACATTTGTAGCAATAAAACCTGAGGTATGAATTTAAATGCATATTTCTTAGATAAGGTTCATTTAAAGTAATATTTAAATAATGAGTTTCAATTTAGGACATCTAGTTTTACGTATTTAGTGATTAATGTTCTTGTTTCTAATCATGGGTAGTGTTAAATTAACTAATATGCCAACTTAATATGGCAACATGGTAAATGATAATAAATTAATACAAAGGTGTGGTTAACATAGTCATTCCATCTGGTCAGACCAATAGGATTAACAACATATAAATAACTTAATAATTTCAAATGGTCTTCACAATTTTATTTGGTGATAGTACACTTCATCCCGTTACATTTTAGGCTCTTTTTCATTGTTATGGTACAATGTTTAGATATTCTACTCACTTTATTACGTCCAAACAAAAGTATGGTGCATAGAATCACATGACATCAAGATTTATACATTTTTTTACTATTTTAATAATAACTGGATCTTAATAAAACTAGACAACAAATTACCCAAATCACTTTCGAAATATAAATAGTCCTATTGATTATGACGTTTATTTTTCCCGTGATGCTTTGCGTTGCACCCGTGATCCTATGCATTCAAACTGACATTGACATGTATCTTTCCTTTGGTGCTCTGCGTTAGCCCTGTGATCCTGCGCACTAAAGTATTAATGATGTAATTGTATGATGTGTAGGCCTACCACCCATGTTTAATTATTAGGCCTACATTAAATAGTTTATTTTATTTATAAATTTAATTTATTTACACATGAAAAGATAGGCTAAGCTTGGCTGGGAAAGTGCCATAATAATGAAAATATTAGGCCTATATAAACTAGGGAAGTTGTCTTATTATGGAAATGACAAATGATGTCACTTAGGTGAATGGAACTTTTCCTTACCATATTTAATTTTAAAGTATGAGGTAAATCTGAAAAGAAACTTTCTTTAGGTCATTAAAAAATAATAGGCCTACTATTGCAAATATTTTATTATCTAGGCCTACAGTTTATAACAACAACTTTGCACTATTTTTCAACATAGTGACCAGCAAAATTGAGACACTTGTCGTAGCGTATGACAAGCTTTTGTATTCCGTTGTCATATAATTCTGCTACTTGCGATTTGAGCCACTCTTCAATGCTGGATTGCAACTCGTCACTGTCAAAGCGCTGTGATGCAAGCAATTTCTTCATCGTGCATGAAAAGATAGTAATCACTAGCTGACACATTCGGCCTGTGTGGAGAATACTCAAACAATGTCCAATTGAATGTTTGGAGCAGGGGTTGAGAATGCACGGCAGTATGTGGGCAGGTGTTATTGGGCAAGAAAATCAACATGCCACAACGTTTGTTCTGAATGGTCCTCCTCAACTTGTTTAGTGTCTGACAATAAGTCTTTGTGTAGATTGTGGTGCCTCGTTCCATGAAATCCACTAACAATACTCTTCTGTCCCAAAAGACAGTTGCCATATGTTTCCTGGCACTGAAAGTTTGCAGGCACTTCTTTAGTTTTCTTGGCGAGTAAGTATGGCTCCAGTGATTGATTTTTTGTCTTTATGTTTACATCCATATGAGATCCAAGTCTCATCACCCGTAACGATCTGATCAAGAAAAGCATCACCATCTTGGTTTTAATGCTCAAGGAAGGTGAAAGCCGGCCTCTTTGTTGTATTTTGTGTTCCGAAAGAAGTTTAGGTACCCACCGTACACACAAATGCAGGTATGGTAGCCTAACTTTTCACTCATGAATCACTTCACGAAGAACTGTGTGAGAGAATTGTGGGAACGCACAAGAAAGCTCTGATTGGTGAATTGGCAGTTTTCTTGAACCTTTTTCTTGAGCTTCTGAACCAGTTCACCATTCACCACAGTCGTCCACTCCTTTGATCATGGACATTCGGCCACCCATTTTTGAATATATGGCACTCTTTGTCTCACACCACCCTCACTCATGGCAGTCACCCGTAAACTTCACTAAGGTGACAATGCATTTCAACCGCTTTACCATTTTTAGCTTAGAGAAATCTTATCACTGAGCATACTTCACAGCCGACGGGATTTTCAATTGCAGCATACATTTTGAACGGACAGCGACATGAACTTCACTCTACTGCTGTTGGATACATACAGAGTCATCTTACACTGTTGCACAAATGTGAGTTTGTTAACTTCCCTACTTCACACACCACACTGGATCCAAAGTTACTTTCTGGATTGCCCTTGTATGATAAGTAGATCCTTCATTGGTTCATGAAAAAATATTAATCCAATCTAGAATACCAGTTACCCCACCCATTGTCCCTTTTTATCGCAAATAACCAGAATGACTGGCAATATGCATAGTACCCAAGCCAAGTGCACTACATTTACCTAGAGGGGTAGCAGTCATTACCTTGACATATTACACTATGGTCTTATATTATAAGCTGCGCCATAATGGAATCTTGCAAGGTACCCTAAGTTTTCTACTTTTCAGGGTAAATGAAGGTTATGTTTCATATATACACCAGCTCTATTGAATAACACTTAAGGTTATGAAAACTCATGTTATTTTGCTTCAGATCCTTAGGAAATCGGGGAAGAATTTGATTTGATCCTTGTTTTTTAAAATTGCATTACTAATTACTGGCATTAACATCTCAAATGGGTCAACTTCATTCTCTTGAGAAAATATATTTGAATAAAAAATAATTGCTAAGTCTTTGGCATTATCATTTTGCACCAATTGCTAGATATTATTATCACTGTCTTGCAAAACACTAAAACTGGTGATATTTTCCTACATTTGAACTTAAAATCTCTTCACCGGTTCTTAGAGTTTTTATAAATAAAAATATTTACATATTTTACAAATATTCTCACTCTTCTGCTGTGTAAGTTATTTTTTAGCAGAACCACAGGTACATATGATTTTGTTTTTTTCCATTATTATAATGTAAGGGGCTACTTACAAAAGTATGACAACATTCTTAAATTGAACTAGTTCTATCCAGTCCACCTCATTACTCCCTATCTCTTTCATATACATTCTAATGTTATTCTTCCATAAGCATTTAAGTCTTCCCACTGGTCTCTTCCCACTGGTCTCTTCCCATTGGGTTTCCCAGTCAGTATCCTCTCTCCCATTCACGTTGCATGTCCTCTCCACTGTAATCTATGAGGTTTGATTGTTCTGACAATGTCTTGTGATGAAAATTACAGGGTATGTAAACTCTTCCACTCCCCAGTATTTTTTATCCATTATTGGACCACATATTTTCTTAAGCACCTTGTTTTTGAACACCCTCAATTTATTTTCATAATGTGTGGTTAGAGACATAGAGAACAAATAGTCAAATTATTGTTTTATATAGTCTGTATGTTCTGTATATTCTTGGCAGGCGAGATTACAAGACAGGGTAATAACAAGCATTGGCCAACTGTATTCTTTTCCTAATTTCCATTATAACATAATTATTGCCATGCCTACTCACCCATTACTATAACCATGTTGTCAAATAAAATGTTGTTTTTGGTAATTTCTAAATTATCATCATCAATCTGTGTTCTCTTTTTGATCATATGCAGTCTTTTCAGATTCCACTTTATTATTGAAAGTAATTTAAACACCCCAATGAATTATTAATCATTAGAGATTTTCAAGTACTCAAAAATTTGAGTTCAAGTTGAGTTTTAGATGCTGCTCGAACTCAATGATTTTCAAAATATGAAAAATTTGAGTTTTAGATTCTTAGATTTTTTATAAAAAAATTCTTAGTTTGATTAATTTTATTCAATTTAAAGGTAGGCCCTAAGCCGACTCACACACCCCTGTTAGTTATCTCTCAATAATAACAATAAAATAAAGAAATGGCACAAGCAATAGGCCTTTGTTGTAAAATATTTGTTAATAATATGAATACAAAATACATTCCAGGCTGGCGCGAATCTGGTATATTCTCACAGATATACAAATGAACAAGTATAGTTGTAACAATCTCAAGTATGATTAATTTTTCCATGGGAAGCCCATCATTTGAAAACTGGAAACTCATTTTGTGGAATGGCAGGGAAAAATATTACAATTTTACAATAGGCCCTACTACAAATATTACAATTATATTACATGCTTAGTTGTTTTAATTAATCATGTAAAGAGAAACTATAGTCCTACACTAATCCCTACAAAAGTATTATTGAAAGCTTTTGGATGAACTTTATAGTTAATAAATCAAATAAGACAGGTCTATTCTATAATTCACAAATTTTAGTGCCTTTCAATCATTGTTGGTTGTCGAAAGTGGGCTTTCTATAAAAATCAGGGTTTACCTATTAAACACAAAGTAAGATGTTTTGTGTGGATAAAAATTAGTTTTAGTTTCTCATAAAATTAATTTTAAATATTTTTTATTGTAATTTAATTTTAAAACTTAGCTTGAAATATATTTAAAGGGAAAGAAAGAAATATGTTTTATTTTCCTTTATGGAGCTTCAGGCCCTGGTGCGGTCGGACCACTTGCACCATAGGACGGTACGTCACCACTTTACTGCACTTGGTCACTCTTAGAAATGATTTCGAGGTTTGAATCCATGGCAAGTGCATTAAAGATGCTTTTCGTCTTAAATGATTTTCCCTGTGATTTCACCATTCTTCCTCACAAGTGCACTTTCATTTATTCTATGATATCTTGACATCTACCCCTTAGATTGAGAAGTTGCCAAGGTCAAATTACAAATTCATACTGTTTTCTTAGAAAGTTTTGTTTTACTTTTGATTGTGTTTCAAGTTTTTACATTTTACAAATACATTGAAATGGTTTTACAATACTTGACAACATCCATTGCGTTATTCCATTCATTGAAAAAGGTGAAACTAGCCAATCATGATAAGTGTAAACATTTCCAACCAGCACAACTGCAAATTCTGACACATGCACAGTATATATGAGTCAAAGTAAAATTACTATTGTATTGACCTATAAAATGTAATAGTTGCCTAATGACTTAGAAATGTTTGAAAACAGTTTTGAAACACTGTGAAATATTATGAATAATAGGGAAGGACGCCACCCAAAAAGGATATTTAGCCCATTGTAGATTACTTTTATAAAAACAAGGCTTTGGAGTCAGCACGAGCCTTCGACTCAGAATCCTCTATTTTTTACTAAACTCAGTTTCTGACTTCTTAATAAATTGCTAAAGTATATTAATTAGTAATAACAAATGTACTGCAGTAAAATGCTCCAATAGAGATTACTTCA
This sequence comes from Timema genevievae, assembly GCA_902155825.1. Classification (NCBI taxonomy): domain Eukaryota; kingdom Metazoa; phylum Arthropoda; class Insecta; order Phasmatodea; family Timematidae; genus Timema; species Timema genevievae. Next base: position 5,670 of record CABFWO010003935.1, on the reverse strand, counting down.
TGGGAAGATTCTTAAGCATAGTGAATTTATGTTTGAATAAATCTGTCAATCAAAACAGAATTATTGGTCTTAAAGAAGAAGAAAAAAGAGAGATATATTTAGCATTATATAGGTATAGTTTCTTAAGTTTTTATTTTGATGCCGTAGTCGAAGCCAGTACTGTTTTTCCTTAAGAAAAACAAACATACAAATAAATTCTACTCATTGCATTTTCAACAGCTAACTGCTACAACTTAAACCTTGTGAACTGGCCCATCATTGCGTAATCAATTCAAACTACTTCTTAGCTACCCTCTTCAGTGGCCGTGTGGTTTAACCACACTAATCTCGTGTTAGGATAGACTGCCGAAGACGGGGAGATCAGGATGTGATCCTGGTCAGGTGCACTGAGTTATTTTTTCCTGAATGGTTTTCCACTCTCCCTCGGCACAAATATGGGTGCACTTCCTCTAACTTAAACCTTCCTAATCCCTAGTCCATTAGTATAATTATTAGTACATAGGCGTATAACCTGAACAGGTATAAAGATGCAGTGAACAGTGTTAAAAAATACTTCTTAGTTTAAATCTAAGATTTTTTAATCTCACTCCTTTTCTTTATTTTATATTTTAATAATATTATTTTTCATACCTATAATTTCCCCCAATATATGCGTGTATGATCTATTGAACTTTCCTTCAAGCAGTGTCAATATGGCAACCTGTTATCTGGAAACACTGCAAGTCTCTCCCAACTTTCAAAGATGTAGTTGCCAATTTATTTTTGCTTTTTTTTTAACTTGTCCTTAACATTATATACAAACACATCCATACCTAATCACGCCGTTCCCTTATGGGGTAGGCAAGAAACTGTGCGTATAGCTAAGAAAAATCTTCCTTAATCCATCCTCACTAACTTTCTCCACACTTTCCTCTCCTTGCATACTCCCTTCGCTTCAACAACATCCATACACTGAGTCATACATGCTCTTTTATTCTTAAAACACTTAATGTTGCACTTTTATTCTTAAAACTTTTAATGTTTAGTTTAGCTTTTCCACACATTCCTCTACAACATTTAGCCACATCTTACATGACCTGCCCCTTTATTTTGATCCACTCTCATCCTATCAACATGCCCACATCAACGTAAGACATTTCTTTCACATTGACCTGTTGAATATCCTTTCAAACTGCAATCATTCAGCACCCATTCATTACTGGCTCTGTCCTTATGAGTTTTTACACATACTGGTACATTTCTTAGATACTTTATCTCATCCTAATTTCCAAATTGATCATTGTTATGAGATAATCATTTATTTGTTTCAGGATGTTTTTCTTGCTGCATGGAAACAGGCCTACGCATCTACAATGTGGATCCTCTTGTAGAGAAAGCCCATTTCGGTAAATTAGCGTTTAGTTTACTTGTTATTTGGGTTAGGCTTCACAAAAAAAAGGAAAGTACTGCAGAGACATTTAATATGATATTATTTGGTTGGGAAGTGTTATCAGCACTGTTGCTGACTTTGCAGGGTTTAGATTAAATAAAGGAAACAATTGTATCAGCACAACATAATATATCAACAGCATACAGAAACAAAATATATCAGCACAATTTATTAAGTTGTAGCTTTCACTTATAATGAATGTCCTGTCAAATTATTTGATGATAATATTTGTTAATTTCTCCCTTTCACACAGATTCATTTTGACAAACTACATACATTAAAAGTACATAACATTGAGATAATGTTAATCTTTTAGCAAACATATGGTATTGTGCAATAATACTTCTTTTCAGGAATATTTTCATTGAGCTATTTACAGTGCCATAACTAAAGCGTGGGGGCCCCCCATGCTATTAACTCAGCCATAGTAATTTTTACGCTATGAGTATTGTATTACAAATTATACATTCAATACAAAACGGCTCTTATAATATTTTTGAAGTCCCTGTTTGGATTAAGAAAGCAGACTAAAACTCTGAAACTACACATTGTGTGACTAATGTTTATTGACAAAATTATGCATTTTACATCAAACCAACTAATTTATGTACATTTAGTATGTATATAACGACTGTAAGTGATCAAAATATGAAATGTAGACAGTTATAACTTATAACTAAAATTAAAAAAATAACAATAAAGATTCAAGAAATAGGTAGCCTAACGATAGTAAATTCAGCACAAAATAATTATTTGCAAAAACTAAAACTTTTGCTTGCGTGCTTTGGCATCAGCAAACTGCTTCACAATATGTTCAACGTTAGCCGTTCAATTTGCCTGCGTTCACTGTCCAAAACGGATATGTTTGTTAATCTTTGCTGAGACGTACCATTCTGCAGATAATTTTTTACTAAATTGAGTTTTGAAAATGCGGCATCTGCAGAGGCCACAGTCGTGGGTAAAGTGAGGAAGATGAAACAAGCAGTAAATAAATCTGGAAAAAAGTGCAATAACCGTTTTCTAGAGTGAAAGTAACGACGTCGCAAATGTTCTCCAGATTTGTGATATCTTACTTTGTATAGTGTTTGAATGTAACTACTGTATTTGGCATACAAGATCAGAACTAACATCGCTTGAGTATTTCACTGCAAAGACGCCGGCACACTTTTGATGTTCATTTTCTGATATGTGGAGAAAGGAACGAAAAAATTATGATGCTACGGTTGCAAGTTGGGTGTCAATTAAAGTGTTACGGTTGCGCTTTGGGCGACAATTGAAAACGTTACGGTATTATTGTGATATAATTGGTATTTATAGCCCTGTGATCGAGCGCCAATTATGATACGGAATTATTATTATGCCCCACGTTTGCTTGGGGCGCCAGTTAAAGTTATACCATTTAATCAGCTGATAATTGCCCCGTGATTGAGCACTAATTAAATCAGTATAGAATGTTTGTGAGATAATTTAAGTAAATAAATAAAACCTTTAATATTGTACACGATTTATTTAGATCATGGCACTGGTTTATTACAACGTTCTGTAGATTTATGTCACCGGCACTGTGTAGATTTATGTCACTGGCACTGTGTAGATTTATGTAGCTACTCTATATATTTAAGTTAGTATCACTGTCGTGATATTACACGTTCTCTAGGTTTATGTCTTCGACACACTCTGTGTTCATACTCACAAACAGCTTATATATGACCTACCCCTTGCCCCTTGGAACTTTCGTGATCAGTGTCAAAAACCAATAAATCGAAAGCGTCCTGGCAACAGGTGTTATGAAGGCTAGCTTCCTATTGGATATAGGGAGCTAACATCTCTTGCTTGTTTGGTAAATATTACAGAGTTAAATTTTGAAATAAAAAATAAATTTTAATGGTGCAATCCTTCGACATTATTTCTGAAAAGCGCATGATGTTCCATGGATGAAGTCTTAAAAGGATAATTTACATACAGTTTATTGAAGAAAAATACCTTCATCCATGCCTTGAAAATGGTAGTTTAACTGTGATATAATGCAGTCAACAACAGGAAGGAAGACAGTCCCACGAAACCTCTCTTCCGACACATCAAGTCTGCTGTTGGAGGCCAGTTCATGGAAATATTATTTTGCATAGCTCTATCTTCTTACAAGAAACATCTCTGGAATATCCCATTCCCTGCATGATGACTTCGCGTCTCTAACAATCTCATCATGTACTTATCTCGTGTTTCCTGCATCAAATGGAAGGAAGTCTTCAGTTTCTTTTGCGCTTGCTGAAGGTCAATGTTGGCAGCCTGGAGAAACTTTGAGGTTGTGTGTGAAGACCTACCTCAAAATGTTTTCCCATGTAGCCAAAATAAGGACACATTTGTATGATTCAAACTTCTTCTTGAAAGCTTCATCTTCTCACTGTTCTACTGGTTTGGCCCTTGTTAGGGTTATAGCTGTTAGTGATTTCAGGACATCTAAATAGCGCTCCTTCTTTTGTAAATAATATCTATATGTTTTGACCCCCATCTTGTTGTACATTGTTTCTTAAGAGTTTTCTTCTTGACTCGCGATTTAATTTCACTTCCCAGTGCCAAAATTGACCATCTCGGTGTGCTACTGCTGAAAAACGTGAAAACTTCCTGGATGGTATTGAAAACATTTGCAACCGCCGTGGAACTTTTAGCTGCATCGGAAACAACAAGGTTGAGATTATGTGCGCAGCAATGAACGTATGGAGTGTTTTAAACCGTGTCACCTATTCTCTTCTAAACACCACTACACATTCCACTCATTACTGCAACCCCATTGAATCCTTAACCTCTACATCTCTGAATATTGATGCTGTTCTAAAGCACAAGGTCATGAATAAGAGATTCGTAATCTTCAGCTCCCTGCTTTTCCGCTGCATAAAATCCCATGAAACTTTTCTTTATTTCCAACTTCGCTTCTTCATAATTAACAGCAACATAACAAAGTATTACACTTACTTGATTGATTTCTGTTATGTCTAATGTTGAGTCCATGATTATAGGAAAAACTTAGACTTTCTCCTGTCCAGGTTTTTAACCACTTCGCTATATACTCTGAACATTTGACTGATTGGTCATTTTACTCTAAAGTCCTTTTTTACGCTTCGCTGCACCACTTGGATAAACTCTTTTTCTGTCCATATCAATTCATGTTGACATGGTCGTTTACGAAAAACAATATTTATATAGGAAAAAATCTTGGAAATTTCAAAATACAGGAGTACAGGACACCTTAACGTTGCTCGTTGCAACTTGTTTACAATTACTACACTTGCAGACTGACACCCACAAACCCATACAAACAAGAGAAAAGTTGAAACTTACTCCATAAATGACCACAAAGTTAATCTCATAGTTTACCATCGTTTTTACCAATTTCACCCACCTCGGTGGTGTAGTTGGCTAACATGTTTGTTTCATGTAGAGCCAGACTGCCGAGGATGGGGAAATCGAGGTTCGAATCTCGGTCGGGTGAACTGGGGTGGTTTTTCCTAAATGATTTTCCACTCTCCCTCCACACAAATGCGGGTTCACTTCCTCTAAATTCAACCTGCCCAATTCCTAATCCATTAGCTTAATTAGTGCTTAAGCGTATAACCCGAACGAGTAGTAAGACGCGGTGCTAAAAAAATTTACCAATTTCATCTTTATTTAACTGTGGTACAAAAATAGAAATGAGTGTTCTTTCTGAATTAAAAAAAATAACACTGGTTTGGGGCACCGCTTGCACCGCCAGTTTTTTACGGTACAGGCTATTTACCCTAAAGATAAGGGAACAATGAATATAGCAAAAGGGTCATTCCATGCTAAATCAACAAATTTTAATAAAAAATTTTGCCACACCATTTTTGATTTTGATGAAATTTGGTAGAAGATTTGCACCAATCTTTTAGACTTCAAAACAATTTTTGTTATATTTTTTTTAAAAATTACTCCTTGAGATATAGGGTATTTTTTACATCACGAACAGGCAAAAAGTGTAATTTTAGAGTTATTTTCTAAAATCTGCATTAAGTTTATTTGAACTAGCAGGGATGGCAGCTAGGGCTTATTTGAAAGCTTAAAGAATGAAATTTTTTTTAGTTTAGGTGAAATTAGATTTGAGTTAAAGCTAAGCATAGTTTTTTAGGCCTAAATTTTCATTTTTAAAATGGATTTATTCGGAATTTGGGCTTGAAAAATATAATGAAGGATTTATAGTAACAGGCCAATATTTTTTCCTGTTACAC
>CABFWO010003934.1:50870-75486 GCA_902155825.1 Timema genevievae | reverse complement strand
TAAAAATTCTGGGCTTTGAATTTCTTCTTCTAGTTCAGTGGTATCAGACGAGACAAACTTATTAAGGAATTCAGAGATTTCCTTGCTAATAGCAGAAAACCGTTCAAGGCACTTTCCTGCACTCAGCCACCTTACATGGTTGTATAGCAGCAAGTCTCCATATTCTGCCTCAAGTTCCAGCAAAAACTGCTTTAGTTGTCTAGGCAAAAGGGCTCGATTTCCACCTCTTAACATATTAATAATTTTAACCACAAATTTAAAAACTTCAGTTTTCTTCATTGATTTCCCACATAACGCTCCCTGATGAATAATTATTTATCAACTTCGTTTGATCATTTTTGTCGTATGAATATTAATACATCTTTTGAACAAGCTATTAAATATTTTTCATAAATTTTCTTGAGATTTAAAAGAAATTCTTAAAATGATTGCGCGGGCCGCAAAAAGTGGTCTCCCGGGTCGCCAGTTGGAAACCCCTGGTCTAGACGTTACTTATCAGACACTTTTGAAACAAATAATGAGTTGAATCAAGGAGATATACTCTACTCATTACTTTTTAATCTAGATTTATTTTTGATATTAGGGTAGTGCAAGAGAGTATAAAAAGGTTGACATAAAACGGTATTATACAGATATTAATTTAGAGATTACTGCCAATCTCATATCATTTATAGAGTTAATGAGTTTAAATATTTATCAAAGCTAGTGTTATAAACATAACTCAATTTGGCATTGGAAAACATTGTTTTCCGTTGCTTAGAGACTTTTGAAAACAAGATTAAGAATTTTACTTTTAATAAAATAGATTGTATTACATTTGAAGATTTGAGAGGAAATAGTTTTTAATGATCTCTGTATTGTGATTATCCTGTATTCCATTAAACTCTATTCATTTTCCTGTGTCAATTTGATCATAACATCTAGCGACCATGACAGGACTCAGTCGGAAAAAATTAGTAATATTAACAATTTGAACAAAAAAAGTGTTATAAATCGCAGAATTTTTACAAAAGCAACAACTTCACTAAAAGCATTGCTAGAGATGGAAGAAATTGATATAGTCGCGATCCAAATAAACTATACGTTACTGGAAGAAAAGTCTAACCTCTTACACAGTTTGGATCATGAGACTTTCTAACATCTCATAGAGACAGAGGCGACAGGATACCTGATCTTTGAGGTAGAGGTAGTGGAAGACTACAAAGTTAAGATTCATGTTTTAGCAGCTGCAGTCTCTGATGCTGTTTCTTTTTGGAAAAAAGAACATGTAAATGAGGCTCATTCATATGTAAGTACTAACCACAATTTAAGAAGTAATTATCGTCTTCCAAAGATTGAATTCCGAAAATTCTGTGGAAATTTACCAGATTGGTTGGGTTTTTGGAAACATTTTCAGAAGATTATGGAGGATTAGGAGTTAATTAATGCGGACAAATATGATTATTTTATCAAAGCAAATTTACCTATTACAAAGCCCGTGATATTGTCGACAGTTTGCCGGCAACTGGATAAAACTATCCCAAAGCCATACAGAAACTGAAATCACGCTTTGGTAAAGATTCTTTATTGGTAGAGGTTTACACTAAATAATTATTTTCACTCATGAATGCCAGTATCGTTTCTGATGTCTCTTCCCTGTTTGATAAAATCGAAACTCACCTTAGTGCTTTGGAGAGTCTAAAGGTAACTTCAGAGAAATATGCTGCGATGTTGTTCCCAATGATAGAATCATGTTTGACTACAGATATGTTAAGCGTTTGGCCGAGGGGTGGTGGAGGAAAAGAAAATGAATCTGAAGAACGTTTTAAGAGTTTAATGAAGTTCCTGGAGGATGAAGTAGAAGGGGAGGAGTAGATCAAGATTTCTGTCAAAACTCCAAATAAGGGTACTATCACTGATAATCCTGATAAGTTAGAAAAGGGACAAGATTGTTGATCCTGCTCCATAGGATGGTAGTTTGAGACACTATCTACCCATCGTGCTCTCATGAAGGAAACAAGTGCGACCACGACCATGAGCCCTATATTTGACGCCTCAGCAAAATAGTTTGGAACCTCTTCTCTAAATGATTGTTTATATGATGGCTCCAACCTAATTGAATCGATTCTGGCTATCCTTAATAGAATCAGGGAGAGAGAAATAGGATCTGTTGCTGACAATAAAAAAGCAATTCTTCAGATAAGTATCCGTGAAGAAGATAGGAAGTATCTCTTTTATAAGTGGTGGAATGAAGCTGAGCATATCTATGAGATCTTCAGAAACACAAGATGTAGTCCCTTCCTCTTGGTTGCAGTTATGGAGTTGAAGGAATATTAACAAAACCCTCGTTTCAATCCCCTGATCATTAAGTGACTTATACAGAGCTTCTATGTAGACAAAGTTGTCAAGTGCATTGACGGTGAATTTGTGGTAAATCAGTTTATCCAGCAATCTATTGAGGTCTGTTCTGAAGAAAGATTTAATTTGAGATGATAGCAATTTACGCAAGACGAGGGATAATCTGCCCCTCTCTGATCTGTCTTAGGAATGTTATGCAATCTGCAAGATGATACGTTGATTCTGAATGTCACTGGTTGAATCTAGGTGTGATGTAGGAGAAGTGACAAAAAGGAAAATTTTGTCTCTTGCGCAAAGATTCTTCGATCCTGTGAGAGTGACATGTCCCATTATTATTTGTGCAAAAATTTTGATTCAAAGTGCATGGAAGACTCACATTTGATGGGATACAATGATAGATGAAAAATCCAAACCCGATTTTCTCAACTGGTGGAAATCAAGATTTATCGTCTATTTGGAATAAGTGGTTGTGTAGAAATTCATGTCTTCTGTGACGCCAATCAACATGCTTATGCGGCACTTGTTTTCATTGAATGTGAATCCAGTGATCATCACACATGTGTACATGCATGTGAAGCAATATCACGCGTAGCCCCCTCAAAGAAATAATGGTTCTTCTATTAGAATTGCTAGCATCTACATTTGGTGCAAGTTTTCTAAAAAAAGTGTACTGGACTCTACTTGTTTGAAGGATTTTGATGGGTTTTTCACTCGGATTCGGATCGGATCCAATAAAACAATCAGTGATTATCGAAGAACCGGAACGTAGATTATTGGCTGGTTTTGTTTCTAGTTTGACAGGTAATGCCAGGATACAGGTTCATTACCAGTTGCCTGCAAACTTGGAGGAGGCAATACAAATTGCAGAGACCATCAGCAAGACGGACGAATCTTCAAACCTCTACCAGACTTCCAGAGGAACTGGACCACAACAATTGCGTGCAGAAGGACAGCAAGTCTTCCGGGTCAGTGGCACCATGGACCGTCTAAACTGTGGTAAGAAGAGCCACGGAGAACTTGAGTACTGGCACAATGTCAGGTCTGGACAACACAAGGTACGTTCCAATAAAAACAATTCCAAGTTAATAAAAGGGAAGAAAGAAGCATATAGCACTCCAGCCCCTCAAAAAGAGGTTGTTTGTTTTGGTTGCAAAAGAAAAGGGCATTATGTGTATCAGTGCAGACAAAGAGGGAAGGGAAAAAGGCGTAATTACCCTAACTCTAGAGGTTCGTTGGACAACTTGGCAATTGGTAGCGAATCTAAAATATTATATATATATGAACCAATTAACCAGCGTATGGGAGGGCCAAGGTCATGAACTGATCCCAGGGCACAGACAAGGAAACAACAGATACACAACCGCTAGGTTAAACGTGTTACGCTCTTTTTCTAGGCTTTACTCCTTTAACGTTGGGATCGCTAGGTGAGGTACCGAGTGACTACAGCGCAATCAAGTGAGCATTTTCTAAACGACTCACTTTAAACTCGAATTTACTAGAGGGCAGATACAAAATATGAGCTCCTCCAGTCAAACAGTCGGCTATCAGTGAGAAAGTTTCAGGTAGCGACCTCCCCGTCTCTAACCTTCCTCCCACCCCCCATCACTAAGTACCCTAATCCTGCTATACAAATGAGTTTAATATGACTACACATTACAAAGAAAACTTAGAACACAATGGTACCTTATTCCATTCAAGGGACTGGTGTTCGATGGCAAGTATAATAAATGTTAAAGAGAGGACTGAGATGCATTGAAGTCGTTAGAAACCCCAATTTATTTATGAAGGAAGTGGTTAGATATTCTTTAATATTGTTTTCACTTAATGAAGGTGAAAGTTCTGACCAGTTAAAAAGTTTAAATTTTAATTCTAAAATGGTTTCTTAATGTTTGATATATAATATCTTTATATAGAACCACACAAAACAATCCCAAACACTGTGACCCTATCAAAACCTTACTTTATTTAATAGAGAATGGCTAGTTAGAGATGTTGAACCTTTTGCTTTAATCTTAGAAGTAAACATTTCCCCTTAAAGCGTCATTTTTTTTAAATTTTAAACTCAAAATTCAAACTTTCTAACGAGTCAAAGTAACCTTCTTATAATTTTAACCAAAATTTGGATGAAAACTATTGTTTGTACATTGTTCTATTGTTTTCCCGCCAATTGTTACCTGCACGGTTTTTATCTCTGCATTTAGTCGTGTCGTGCGTGGAGACTCAATTGAGCCAGAAGTGAGAAAGGTTCCGTGAACTTTCACCCGGAAACGGTCTAATCTATTTTATTCGTGTGCGTTATTGAAGAGGACTGCGCCAAGACACTACCAGTCAGACCACATAAAGTGAAGGTGAGTTGCCTCTATCCATTTCCATTCCACCATACAGCCCATTTGTCCGTGTTCGTAACACTGGTCCTACAGAGGATTCTTTTCGTTTTCATTCATTGGTAATTACGATACAAATATGTTTTTAAAATATCAAACCATTTATTAAATAATCCGAGATTTCTAAAAGTCTGCACACGTTTCAGTGTTCTGCCATGTAGCACACTTAACAACTTTGAATATCCTCAACTGGGATAATTTTTAAACACATCTTAAATAAATCACATTTTTTTATCGAAAATAAGAAATTAATTGTTTTAAATCCATACATATAAGTGTTTTTAGAGTATTATTTTTGTAATTTTTCTATAAAATGTATTAAACATAATTTTCTAAAAATGTTTTCATTCAAATTTACGTAACTTTGTTTATATTTATAGTACCCTCTAGTGATAGTACAGGGGCGGCTAAAGGGCTGAGATAACCAACCGGGCGGCTGCCTTGGGCGCCAGATCGAGGGGGGTGAGACAGACCTAGAACTAACCTAACGTAGCCTGTGCATGATATGAATATAATCCCCAAACCTAACGGCTCCAAACCTAGCGTAGCCTGGTCGTAATATGAAAATCATCCACAAACCTAACGTAATTTAGGCACAATATTAGAGTTGCTAAGTACACTTTTTGATACCAACATTAAATTTCACATATTAGTATAATTAGTATAGTATAATGTAAACCGTTAAAATTACTATGCAATAATTTGAAAACAGATTTAGAATCCAAAGCTTTGAAATATTTAAGGTTTCCAAACGTTAATATAAGCCTACATCCTAACCCCTAATTCTAAACCAAACAAAACCAATAATATCCAAAATTTGTCAAAACTAATCCGAATATATCACATTATATTTATGCAACTAGGGATTACTTTTAAACCGTTTCAACTAGGTTTAAATAAGAATAAGATACTTATATCAAAACAAAGTATAGAACCTAACGAGTTTTAATGATCTTCCAAATAAATAAAAATATAAAACCTTAGCTAACGTAAGAGAACTAAATCTATCAATGACTACTTACTTTACTCAACTTAGACTTAGCTAGATTAACTTATAATAATATGAGTAAAATATTGTTAGGATATAGATATATAAATTCATGATAGCCAGCTTTTCTACTAGAGTGTACGAATAAAAAAGAGTACATACTAAGAAATAAAAAATAAAAAATCAGACACAGATTCTAAATTTAGCAACTAGCCCACTTGATTTATTCACTATTAGAAGTTATTCTTTCCGGTTACATTTCTGTTTAACGCCTGTAATAGTGGATATTTAAATCAAGGTATGTTGTTAGCTATGTTCATTATATGATATAATAAGTTATAACACTTATATAATAAATAAGTATAATTATATATAATATTATAATTTATTTAGAATAGGCCTTTTTGAGCAAAATATACATTATTTTATATTTCAAAGTTTTATTTCCAATCTAGATACAACCTACGACTAATTAAACAATATAATAAATACATTTTTTCTGCGCAGACATAACGTCTCTGTTCTTATTAATAATGATTGTGTTGTACATAGGAATGAACAGGAGGTCTACTTTCTAGGGTCTTGTTATCAATATAAATCTAAAATAAACTGTACGAAGGTTATAAGACAGTTGCAACATTTACTAAAACTATTTAACATTTATAAGTGAATCTAAATGCCACGTTTGATATAAAGTATCAATTCGGATCCAAACTTAAAACTATAGTTACTTTTTTAAAGTAGTGACAGCCCAAATAATATGTTAATATTTTTTTGAATACTAATACTATGCTATAACTATAATTATGTTCATAGCATATACTTTTTTTAAAATAACAAACTTAATCTAAACTTGAGGTGGTAGAGAAGTAACTTAATGTGTTATTTTAATAAGTTTCCCAGTAAGATGGCGATATTGTCTGAAAGACGTTAACTTTAAAAATTTATAAAATTTTTGATCTGTAAATTTCTTGATAAAAAATATCAAGATTACTCAAAATAGTATCTTAACTTTTGAAAGGAAGTGGTGGTTGCCAAAGCTGAATGAGTGGCCGTCTAACTATCTTTCTTACTTCTCTTACTCTCACAAAATAGTATTAAAAATATGTTTAGTATATATATTCAAAATATATTCATGGAAATATTACAATTCAACCAAATAATTATTTATATACATTACAATTTGTAGGAAAAGCGTCTGAGGGGACATTGTTAATACTTATAATAAGATTCTGGTTAGAAAAAGGCCATTCCAATGTTAATTCCTACAAAAATCGGAGTATATATGTCCATTATATCAACTTAATTTAAGAACCCTTTCGGGGGTGGGTTCAGAAGGATGTACATAGCCTCCTCATGAAAAAATATTTAGTAGAAATATTAATATCAATAATAAAATCAATTTCTGTATATACTGTATATGTAAGATAGCAAACGTTTGTATAATTTAATGCACACGACCATGGAAGCAACGTAGTAGTTCTACTTGTAGCATTTCCCTGCTACAAGTCACGAGTTAAAAAGGACAAGTCTATTTTCTGGCACTTTAACTTATAATATTAATATCATCCTGGGTTCTTTAAAAAAATTGAACTTTTGAGGACTACTTGCGTAGTGAAGGAAACTTCACGTTTAAGTTATTTAGAAATGTTAATGTAATCATTGACACTAAATATTTAATGTGGTAATCTTTTTTGGGGGGAAATACTTTAAGACCATTATCTTAATAATATTTAACGTCAGCTATGTCTTGTTTTAGGTGTTGTCTGACATGGGCATTGTAAGTAGTATGGAGCTGCTTAACTATCGGCCATATGTAAAGGAAAACCTTTAAGTAATTTTATATTTGCCATAAAGATTGAAATTAATTATTTGTTTATTGTCTATATATTAATTGTAGATAAGAGTAGGAATGCAGAGTTCCGTGGCCATTTTGGACCTTGTTGCTTGTTTGGAAAAGTCGGGTTAAACTTTTGAATGGTTTATAAATATATGGGAATTACAACTAATCATAACTTTAAAATTATAGCAATGAGAGGGTAATTATGTAATGGGATGGTTATGGCCCCAGATATCGACTAACTTCTAGTGTAAGTAAACAAAAAAAAAAAAGAAATATACACTTTGAATATTTTTTTAAAAATTGGTTATATATAATGCTAATCGCTTATCCGATGTATTGGAAAGATCGTATAGTAATACATTTAGCGGGTTTTAAAACTGTAACTGCAGATCACCATTGTTATTAATGCATTGAGTAACATTCTCGATGGTTCCTACATTTTATATATGTTGTTACTAGTTGATATAAATTTGAATAAAACGCTANTAACTGCAGATCACCATTGTTATTAATGCATTGAGTAACATTCTCGATGGTTCCTACATTTTATATATGTTGTTACTAGTTGATATAAATTTGAATAAAACGCTATTATGGATTTGCAATCTTTTAATGTTATTTTTTAATCATGTTATCCCTGGGTATAATTAATTACATTTATTTTGCATATCTTCATTAAATATATATATATTATTTGTTCTTAAGGTTTTTGGAGGTAGACCGTGGTTCTTCTTCCCACAATTAGGGATGAGTTGCGTGCTCTGGAGACATATGACGTCCCAGAATTATCCTAAGCAAATTACTCACACTGCTCACTCCTATTATTCCTGTTTGAGTTTTGCCACTTCCCCTTTGAACTTATTTTTTTGCTATTTGTACCCCTTCTTTTTGTGTAACGGGTTACATACTGTCACATAATATCTCACTAACCAAATTCAATTATTTGATTTTTTAATATTTTTTTTTTGTAATAACGTTAAATGTGCCTTTGCATCGTTCCGGGAGAGTGTCCTATTCACCCTCGCATAAGCCTGATCTCATGAGAGTGCCCACACTCCCCTCCTCCTAGCACCCTTCCTTCCCCCACCCCGTACCAACAGGAATACTGGATCCACCCTTTAACACTTTAGAAGTGATAATTAACAAAACTGTTATTGTGTGGAGCTTGTATGCCAGTTTAAAGAGGCTTTCTTTATCTTTAATTTGTCTCCTTGGTTCTTAATTTTGTATTGATTACACCATAGATACATCAAATTTAATAACAACACCTAAATTATTACATTTTTTAAAATTTGCACTATGGTCACAGGTCAGTATATTATTAAAAGCAGAAAGTGGTGTAGGTTTAAGAGTCGAAATGCTCTCCCTGACAATTTTTTCCTGTTATACCTCCAAACAGATTAATAAGATTATTTAATATTGAATCATATATATGGACAAGCATTCAAACAGGCTTTTATTCTACTTTTCATCTCTAGGGGAAACATTTGTGACCACGCGTCTGTAAAAGCGTTTTTTTAGATTTGGTCTCACCATAAACATTGATAAAATCGTAACATAAGATGGATTCTGCCCACACCAAACCCCTCTGTAAGAAAACGTAGGAAAATACTGACTCCCTCACACCCCACCACAAAAATCCTTACGCAATTTATGGATGACCATTAGATTTTGAGTGCTATTGGATAATATATTTTTTAAATTGAGGTCTCGGAAATTGAGCGTTCATTATTATGTTTCTTGATGAACAATATGTTCTTGTAAGATATGAATAATGAACAATATTTCTTTCATTTAAGCCTTTTGGTGAAATGTAATGCTCTGATTTTCCATTTGTTTTTTGCAAAGCTGTATATTATCTAGTTTTATAAATCTTGGGAGCTCTAAGTAAATGTTTCCATTTTTAGTCAAAGGAGAGATAAAGTCTGTGTGGTGCAACGACTTATAGACTAGTTTGTATTTTCATCTTTATTACAACATTATTTCTCAATTAGTGGATACCAAAATTGATATCATAAAGGAATTATTTATTGAAAATATTTATCTGCGGTTAATATTCGCCAAATAGTCTCTTTCAACTGCAATTTAAAAATATTATATCTGAATATCAGGAATATCAAATTTGAATATTTATTATTTTTTCTTTCTTATACTAAATCTTGATTTAGTAATATTAACATGAGTGTGGATATACGGAAATGAGACAATATCGCTTAAAGTTCAAAGCTACAAGGCTCATTTTGACTATATAGACAATAAACTAGGTGGAGGAATTTGTGTGGTGATATAAGAGCTTAACGATTTCAAACCTAGAAACTTGAAATCCTTAGAAAATGTTCATTTTTGGCCCTAGATAAGAAATAGAACAGAATTTGGTGAAATTCAACATGTGAGGGATGAAAAGGGAGGGGGAGTCAAATGTTTTCAAAATTCACTGACCGTCCATCTTTTCACTAGTGGATATAAATCCTTGAAATTTAAATGATTGTTTCTTTAAAGAATTGGTTAAAATTATTTTTTGGGTTTATTAAATTTCATCGACTAAAGGGGTGTAAAGAGTCAAAAAAGGGGTGTTCCTCCAATCAAGACGAACTTTGAAATATGGGGGTTTATCGGGTCACAGAATACTAATATGAAATTAATTTATATAGGCCTATGGTGTAACGGGTTGACCAGTTTAGCCCTGTACTGCAAAAAATTGTTGCAACTAATCATTAGTCAAGAACACATATATTATACTCTAATATAAATGCAAGTGTATTCATGTATAAATCTCCATATGCTACATACCACGTCTCGGATACTTCATGGAAGAAGACCTGCGCCATCAGAAGACTCACCCTCCCTCGCCGTTCTTGAAGCACCACTGCACTTGACCGGTCCGAGCATCAACAACAATTGAGGGCAGAGCTTGGCTTGCTCGTAATGTGGAGCCTTGTTTACTTGGGCCCACGTGACTGATCCCATGTAGTGGGATCACCACCCCTTCTTTCCTTCCCATGATTCCTTGCATTCAACCACTATAAAACTCCATGACTCGCTATGCAAAAATACGATTACAATTATTCATCACCATCAGGATAGTTGGCACTCTCCGAAGTCCTTACTTCAACTCAACTTCACGCAACAAGTGGTCACGATTATGACGCCGAGGGACCAACCAGGCCGACGAAAGTAATATTAAGTCTGATCAATCTTTCAATTCCGTGGGGAGGATGATCCGGTCAAAGTATCAATATTTCCCTTTTTTCTATTACTTCTCTTCACACTTTGACTAATCAGTGGAATTTGTATTAAAATATTAGGTGATGCAGTTTAAAATGCTGAGGGCTAAGGCACAGGAGAATGTCCATTTGTCACCCAGGAGGAGCATCCGTGTTGGGATTCTTTATTCAAATATTCACGTGTCTTGGTTTTCTTAGTAGGAGGTTCAGTCACAGTTAACGGGCAGTCACCAGGGACAGATATAGGTTGTTTCATAGAGCTGTTGTCAGTGACAGATGTAGGGTGTGTTGTGGGACATTCACTGCTATCTAAATGTATGTCAGTGGTAGCTGCAGGTAGGTAGTCTGCATCCAAAAACACATTAGGATCAGGAGGCCCAATTCCTGTTTCTTAAAACAGTTAATTGCATTTGTCGTTGTAGCGGCTTGTATAAATGTTGTCCCAAAGATCGAAGACACTTGGAATAATGAAACAAACTTTGCTGGATTGCTCCTGAGCCATTTTCTAATTCCATTTGCTTAGTAAAGTTTTAGAGGTTTAAAAAATGTGACGTCCAGGAGCTGGAGCCTATGGAAGGTGTGGGGTGGCAAACAGAGCAACACCACTCAATGCTCCCTGGCCATGTTGTGTGGGTGTAATGATCGTTTAGAACGAGGAGAACAGGAAACTCTTTCGTTGCGTTAGAAAAGTCTATACATTTTTCAAACCTCACAATAATTATCTCTGTGGTCATCCAGCCTGATGAGTGAGTCTCAGACCAACGTCTTGGAGGTAAACCAAGATCATATTCTTGTTTATTTTTCTGCCTTGGAAAAATAAGCATAGGAGGGATAAATGACCTTGTTGTAGACATGCACACATCTACAGTGACCTTTTCACCCCCCCTCTGCAAGAGTCAGTGCCCTTATCTGTCACTTTCCATCTAGCCACTAAGGGCTATGATTTTGGATTAGCTTTTAGGATTCATTGAAGATTCCACTTTCATCGCAGTTAAAAATAACTTTTCACCTGTGAGTTTGTACTTATCAATATTTTTAGTAAGCAGAGAAAAACTTCGGAACGACTACTATGGTAAATCCTATGGGTCTTGCACCCGATGTATTTCCTGGGGTTCGATTGCTCAATTTTGGATGCTTTGCAAGATATCCCTTAAGCCAATCCTGACTAGCTACACTGGTGTTGCTGTTAAATCTGTTGTTCAGGCCATTTCGATCGGCTAATTGATAGTAAAATGATCTCAAATCTTTCATCGTAAGGACAAAAAACCTACTATCCATAGATTTTAAGTACGCTACTAATTCATCCTCTTGTTCAAGAGTAAAAACTTTACTAAATTTCCATTCCAACTTATATATTTTGTTCTCAGCATTATTCTTTTTTTATGTATCTTTCTAAGGTTGGTTTCGATACGTTAAACTGCTGAGACGCCTTTAAAAAACCTATTTCATCTGGAATAACAACCTGCATTGCTAATTCTGTAGCATTAGCTGCAAAACAAGATATAGAAGAAGAGGTGGCATGACCTATTTACCCAATTACACCATCCAAGCTTCTCATAATGAGTCTGAAGGTTAATAGCAATATATTCGATAAAGACCGCGACGTGTAAAGAACTGACTGAGCCAACCTAAGTTTGAGTGGTGACCGCTAGAGGTTGCGTAGTAATAGAACATTCCTAAGTGTTTGAGAAGGGAAGTGATTCAAGTTCTGGAATGCTCTCAATCAATTGAGCTCGTTCTCAGAGCTTCATGATCGTGTGTTTTGTCGTGAGGTTCCCCTCTCTCGTGACCCAATTATGTTCCTACCACCTTGTTCCTTGCCTTCCCCTTTCTCTGGGTCTAGACATATATAATGCCTGTATGTTGTCATTACCAGCACTCTTGGATTTGGCTCTTGTTAGAGGAGAACTTAGCCTTGGCTGCGCTTAGTAAAAACGTAAGGGAAATTTAATGTTTTGGCTTGGATAATTTTAAATGTTACTTTTCAAACATTTTCTTTCAGCTCATTTTTGTAATTTATAATACCTTGGTAGTGGAGATTGAATTTAAATTTGACTATGATAAGGTTATCAAAGACTGTAATAATGAAAATTATATTCATGACAAAAATCGATATATATCGATGGATACATATTGCTTTACGAACTATCCTTGATCGTGGATATGGATGGAAAAATAATTATATAGTAAGATCTGATATTTAATTCTTTGTGTTTAGTAATAATACTTTTTTAAATCTCTATTAATATTAATTTATTATGGCAGATAATAAATTATTATTGAAATATCAGAAAATAGTATTGCGAGTAATATTGATTTTTCTTTATTATTTATTCGTGGAGGATGTTTAGTATTTTTGAAAGGGTAAATAATTAAGTCTGTTTTGGTAATGCCTGAAGAAAAATGCTTCAATATTTTTTGCTTTTGTAAAGAATCCATTCAGATTCATGTCCTATCTGTATCTATTCGCGATACTTTGAAATATCAATTACTCTCATGATTATATTTGCAGCTTAGCGGATCATTGTAGTAAATTTGTAAATAGGATTTTGTTCTTGGAGAAGATGAGTTTAATTATTTATAGACAATATATTATTCTTTGATGAGTAGTTTATATGAAAACCTCGGAATTGTTAAATTTATTAAATTTTAAAGTAAATTTGGGGCCCGATCTAACTACTATTTGTGGCCCACTATATATGTCTCACAGTAATTATTTACTATACTATTAATAGGTAGTAAACACATATACCTATTCCCCTTATTAAAGAATTATAGGTCTACAACTTTAGCTATCATGTTTTTGCATTTCAACTATTTTAATATTTGCCTTCCTTGGGCTATTGATTAATTAGCTTGACCCAACATTTCCCACTTGACTAAAATTTATACAATTTCTTCTTCAACTGAATATTGGCATTTTTATTGTTGTAAACTAGAAGGTTTACAGTAAATAAACACATTGGTACTTATGCACTAATTTATTAATTTATAATAGAGATGTATGCAGATCCCAATATTAAACAATTAATATCAAATGTCTACTCTCAAGATGTCCCATTTTCTGGGTCCTTGTATACTTTCCATGACAGTGTCAGTTTGTTGAAAATCTTGTTTATTTTCCATGGCAACACAGCTATTTACTATTACCACAGCACACAATAAACCTATAACTCCTTGTAATCATTTCAAACTACATCCAACGTTGGCTACATCAATACTCCCCCCAAATTGATATCAATGAGATTAACAATAAGATCAATTTGAAAACTAGGATGACCTCCTCATATAAGGATCTTTAATAGCTGAGTTGAATTAATTTTCAAAATTAACCTTTCTATAATTGGTAATAAATTAATTTCTAAATGGAGACATGTACCATAGTTTCAACAAGAACAAAATAAATTATAATAATTAATGTTGGTAATTGAACCTAGTTCCTTTATTTGCCAGCTTTTCCTCTTGATTTCTTCAGCTTATATTTATGCTTATTCAGCCACGTTTGCATCTACGTGGTAAGGTTTTAAGAATTTCGTATTAATAGTTCCGATCAGTCTGTCCGTCGCCTGGCTGTGTATCAAGCATATTAATTTTTTATACCTACAACTCTGCCAGGTACGTAATTTAATAGTTGGAGTTTTGATATCTCTCTGTTAATCACTAACGACAGCTTGTACGTTCTTATCAGTACCAACTGTCCGACTTCATATTTTGCCGCCTTTGGAAATTTCTTCTTATTTTTGCGGATTCGCATTCGGATTCTTGTAATCCAAATTGAGATAATTTATTGTGTTTGCTACAATAACCTAAGCATCTGCAATCATTGTGAAAAAAGTTGATTTCAATGAATTTGGATTACAAGACTGTTACAATAAACGTGTAGTAATAATTGATGATCCATCTTTTGATAGATTAGCTATTGAACAGATGAAGAGTTTATTTAGTGGTGATGCTATCAATGTTAGTGTTAAACATAAAGGTGATGCTATAATTAATAAAAATGCATTTTTAATGGCATCAAATAGTGAAATGTTTTTAGTTCCTGTATGTAAATCTAGGATTTATAGACATAAGTTTCGGGATGTTCGTCACAGTGACTTGCCTTGGGTTGCTAAAAAAAACTCAATCCATTATATACGTTTGAATTATTTAAGGATTTTGGTGTTTGGGAATAATTTTGGGAAATAATAAATATATATATGTTTGTAATTTTATTGATGAATAATAAATATATAAAATGTACAATGTTTGTTTACTTTACACATTATGTTCATAATTCCTAACCATATCCTGTCTAATTATAGTACATCCTGAAGTTGTTTTTTTCTTTGGAGCTGAGGGACCTGGTTTAGGTTCTGTATCAACTGTTCTCCGAGGTCTTTGAATATTAACTTGTTGTTGAGGATCGGCAGGTTTAGGAGTTCCATATGTATCTATTAATATTCCCCTATTTGTTCCTAAAATAGAATAACAATCACTAGAATACCCTTTGACTCTTTCAGAACTAGCAAATATCATCTCTTTACTACTATTAATAGTCATCCCTGTTCCCTGTCCTGAATTAAAGTCACACTCAATTACAATAGAACATTCCATATAAAAATCACCATGTGATTGAACAAAATTAGCTTCAGTACTTTTTACTGGATTTAAACCAAAACAGATAACTTGTGGTTGTGTATTTTTTAGTTGGATGTGAATTGTTATAAAATAATGGTGATTTTTCAATCCTTTGAGCAAATTGGAAAATATTATCTCTACCATGATTCCATACTAAATCTTCTCTATTTTTAGTTAACGAACTTAATATTGGAAAATGATTAGTATTGTCCTGTACATGTACATCCATATTAGTCCATGAATTATTATTTGAAAATGCTACTCCAGTTGTACCAAGACCAAAGTCTACATGATTTTGCCAAATTAATCCATTTTGTGGAACCCATTCCTATCCTATAAATACAAGTATTATTTAGCCTAGAAGCTCTGTCTCAAACATTATGGACAAAATAATTAAATCCTTTTACTTTACTTTTCTCTTTGGCAGGGTATCAATATAACGTCACAGCAATTATAATCTATAAATGAATATGTGTTTGTGTGTGTGTGTGCGTGTGTGCGCACGCGCGACACCTTACATTAGTTAAGATTATAAACTACTCACATTTACCAATATGGATTTAATATTTTATTCTGGCATTGTTCACACGTGTATATTGTCACAACATATTCTAGGGATTTAAAAAATAATAACATTTTATTGCTAGTTATTTTATTGACAATCAACAATTAATTAATTAATTTAAAACATTCATAACTCGCAGGCACAACAACATAGAGTAATTTTTTTTAGGTCTTGTGACCAATACAAGTAATTAAGATTAGAGTGCAACATGAATTATAAAATTGTGATAGCATGAAAAAAACATATAATCACTCTTTTACCTAATATAAAACATCAGGAGAGAATATAATTTTTTTTACCATCTACCATGGCAACCTATTAACTATAAACGTGACTTTATATTCATTCCTGCTTCCTAAAACTGATGTCAAGGTCAATCGATGTGTAAAATACATCCCAGCAACACATTATTATTATTATTATTATTATAAAAGATAGTTTTAAGTTTTACACTTGTTAAAATATGTCTCAAAGTAGTAATAAATATACCATGCATTCAACAATGCTGGTAATATAATTGCAATAAATTGTTAATAGGCCTATTATATTTGTGACATTTTAAAATATTCATACAAATGACTTTGTAACAATCCCAATTTTTTTCTTTTGGGTTGCGTCTTACTAAATTTTCAAAAGTAGGTTTTTAATAATCTGCCCTTAAATAAGTTTTACTCCTAAAACAAACACATATCTTGTAATCACAATAATCAATCTATATTAAATAAATTTTAAACGAAATTTTTCTAATATATTTTTAAACTTTAACATTTTCAAAAATTAATTATATGGAAATTACTTTGATAAAATTTGTTATAAAAAATAAAAAGTATTCTCATTTATAATAAAAACCATACAAAGACGTCCTTTTTTGAATTAATAAAGGAGAATTAACAACTAAGGCTTGATTTTTTACTAATTGCAAACAACGATAATTCACGGTAAGTATTTATAAATAACTTTCGAGTTATTTAAGGCCAGAGAGTTTGTTAGTTTCATATAAATTTATTACCATTTACTTTGATAAACAATGACATTTCTCGGGGAAGCTCGTTGAAACTTATTTAATTAACACTTTAAAGAAATTTAAGGTTTTTAATCCTACGTGTTGATCCCTTTCAACTCTGATATAACCTCAACAATATTCTAATATATCAAACTATCTATTAAATAACGTGTTATTTCTAGACGACAGGCATCTCTGCAGGTAGTTCTTAAACTCATAAAAAACGAACGTAGAAATGTAGGCCTACCGGTTTTAATGTTGTAATAAAGTTTTATGGATATATTTGAATTGTTATATTTTTGCAGATTTTTGTAAAAATATACTAAACTTTCTACCAAACAGTCTTATATTTATGTTTATATTGAATGGTGACAAAAGTTCAATATGATATGTAATATAATTACATTTTCTCTATTCTTGAAATTTAGTTAAAAATTTAATACTAGGCTTAAACCGTATGAGCATTAAAACGGTTATTAGGGTATATTTTTAAGTGTTTTGTTTTATTATCATTGTTATATTTATTCCTTAAACTCAGCTATCTAAGGTTTTAATTTCATGAAATATATTATATTAATCATAAATTAATATTAAAATTGCTTCTACAAATACATTACAACGATAAGCAAAAATATATATTGCAATACTAAAAATTCTTCCATGAAAAGTGTATTAACAGGTAAATATATTGTTTGCGTATTACCACATTAAATGTCGGAGTTTGAAATGCTATAAACCTGTACAGATTTATGACGACCTATATAAGCCTATTATATATATTAAATTAGCTCTTCAAAAGAAACTGTTTTGCTCTTCTTCTACTCTTATTCGACCTACAACAGACTATCAGAAAACTATTATTTTTTCACTTCCCCACTATCTTAGGGACGTGTCTGTAAATAATTATCTTATTTTCACGGGAAGTGTATATTGATGTATGTTACATACTATTGTATTATTTCAGACTTGGTCTATGGTAGGGTCGAGAAGTTGAGGAAGAGTGAGTGTTATTGAACAAGTTATGGGGCACATTGTTACTTATATTGCTGCAAACTATATGTAAATGCAAATAAGGCTACATTATAAAATAAAATGGGGAGATTAAGCATTTAGTTTATGGTAGGCTCTATTTGGGGTCGTATTATCTTCCGTTAATTTAATTGTCACTAATGGTGATCAGTATTTGTTATTACATATAAAACCATAGGAAGAACTTTTAAAATATAGTTTTTAGTATAAAGTTTAACCCTGTAGTCTTGGTCTATTAATAGCGTGTATTAATTTAAGAACATAAGATCTGGTTTTAAAGGAAGTGACCACAAATTTCTCAATAATATGATGAGAAAATCACAGTATAACACTGAGTATATGACCCCCCCCGAATATCTAACTAACCGCAACCAAGACGTAAGTTTCTGCGAATCATCCTACTTGCTCATTATTCCTGTATATTCTTTTCAATATGCTTTACGTTTAAATATTTTTCATCTTTCATTTGTTTTAAAAGGGTATTAATTTATATTAATACATTATGACAATAGTGTTTAGTTTCTTGGGGCCCCAGGAGCTGTGTCAATGCTCCCTCTATTAACACACCTGGAAAAAAGTGTTTTGACCCAGTGGGGTTCCCTGAGAAGTTTAGTTCTCCCTTCTTAGCGAAAACAACGTATGGTTCTTCATAGCCTAAGCTTAATGGGCTGCCTGAGGCAATATCTGTTTTCGATAATTGAGAAAAAATATAGACTGTTCTTGGTATGAAGGAACTAATAGCTAAACTGATACCTATCAACTATGGAGCCCCGGGAGAGGGACGGGGGGCGGGGGCGAGGCGGAAGTAAGGACTTTGGAAGGAGGATGAGAAGAGTATTTTTTACTTTGACAATTTGGACCTTCGAACTATACCTCACAGGATGAGAAGTTTCTCCCTTCATAGCATAAACGGTGTATAGGCAACAGACCCCCAAGTGACGTCACGTGTTTTGACAGAATCGTCCAAGGTCAAATTGATCTCATACGCCACCCTAGAGTTGTTACGGCTGTATTTATTCGTTACAGAAACTTTATGTTTGTCTGGTATAGTTTCAATTGAGTGCAAAACTTCCATCGGTGGTATTACTTCAATGCTACCACTCTTACCGTCTTGACTACTGGGGACATTCACCGGTTCACCTTCCTTTTGGTTTTTATTAGTATTCGTTTCCGTATTATAAAACTGATAATCTTTAGTGTTGTGAACCGTTTTGATTTAATGCCTTTATCTTGAGCATTTCTACGATACGTATCGTTAAACAGTTTGTAAGTGGGGTTCTTCCCACTCCTCCCCTCTCTTTTATGTTCCCTACTACATTTCTGAGAACTACTTTTGCCTAACTCATCTGTCATATTAGCAATACTCACTAAAAGACTACTCAAGCCTCTACTTGCCAACTCTAATTGTATATTTCTCGCTGTTTCCTGTCCTGAATTATTAAACGACTTATCGGTCTTTCTTTAACCTTTCAATGGCCGTTTTTGGCTTACAGTCAACTTACCGACACAACCTTAAACTATGTATAGTTTGTTCTCTTATAAACGGTATTTCTATCGTGGCCCATCCTGCTGATATTCGATTATTTTGGTCAAACATTTATATGCGCACCCTTGATTTTCAGCCAATCAGTTCCGATAATAGCTGGGCAGGATAAATTTAATATCATTAAAACTATAATTTCCTCCTCTACTCCCTCAAAACTTACTGTCAGCAACACTTGTTTGATTACCTTAGTCTTTTTCCCCAGGTAGCGCTTAACAAAGTGACATTTTGTACGGGCAGAGTTGGCAACCTGTGGTCCTGGTTTTCCTCACAAATTAATTGATAAGTCTCTTGAGACAAACCACAAACTTGAGAACCCATGTCAACTAGGAAATAAATCTTTGCTTTTCCTACGTGACCCTGTATTTCTGTTGATTTATATAGTTTTACTGGTGAGTGTATCTCTTATTCCTCCTACAAGTCCACTCTGGAATCATTGATCGACATTGTAGAGATTTTAGTGGTACTTGCTAGTTGTTCTGTGATCCTTTCTTATTACCCTACTTGACCATGCGGATCAGAGTGATCAAGAGTTACCAGTTTTTTGGTGACTAATTTTGGTAATTTCTTCCCACTCCCATTGGTTCACCTGGATGTTCCTGAATTAAGTCGGATTGATCTGGCTCTGCGTGCACCTCTGCTCTAATCATTCGAGCATTCCTCTGTCCTGTGTGTTGGTCGCCATCTTGTTTCCTCTGATTCCCTTCAAACTGTGATACTTTGTGTTCATACGGTGGCCACCTCGGCGATGGTCTGGATTATTGGTCTATGTTCCTTGGTTGGTTCTATTGGTTTCCCCCTATCATTGGTTTTGTAGCGGTTCTGGTTAATTTCATTCTTGTCTGACCGTCCTACTGGTGGTATTGGTGGGAAACATGCTGACCTCCAAAACTGGTCATCTAGTAGCAAATACACAAAATATTTTTACGTCAAATAGATCATTAGTTATTCAAGATCACTAATGTTCGTTCATAGCTGCTGTTCCCTAATAATTAATTTTGTTATAAATGACGTATATTAACCAATACATACAAATACATCTTAAAAGACCTTGAAGGACCCTTCCTCCTGTTGATATTATATCGTCTTATATCTAGCTTTAAATTGTCCAGGGATTAAAAAAAAGGGAGCGATTTATCAAATAAGAACACTTTATTTTGATTTTGTATTAAAAGGGCTAATATGATATTTACAAATTTTAGATTTATTAAAAGAATAAGAGGGCTTATGTTGTAAAAGTTTTGGAGATTGTTCTATTGGCTGCTAACGGGATACACAACATGAATTTTTAAATAGCGAAGCATATAACATGAAAATATTCTGCTACCCACAACATAGTTTCATTTAAATTATTTGTTATTCGTATGAAAAATAAATATTTTAACTATATAAAATAAAACGAAACAATAATGTGTTACTCGGAAACCATTATTATAATATATTGAAATTCATCTTGTTTCCTGGCAACAAATACTAATCATTGCTTAGTTGTAAAAAACGAAAGAGTTTTACTAATGAAGCTAAAATTTATTAGAAATATAAACGACAATATTAAACGCGATACTGTAATATAACATTATCCACGACACTATGGGAGCCTCACATACGAGGCTAAAAGTATAAAAAGGTAATAAGGGATATCATCACCCAAGATACTCTGCCATCTAATCAAGGTATTCCATAATAAAAACATATATTTTCTGTAGGAATCTCACACATGGGTATCTATTTATTGTATTGATACTTTATAGTGAAATTGAATAAGGTTAACTGAAACAGAACTTTCCAGGAAGTCCCAATTGCTAATAACTGGTCATCATTACAACTACAAGGATTACAACTGTAACGGGCTAAACTTGGATTAGCCCTGTTCGATTGGAATGTGTGAGAATGAACTGATGCAAGCAAAACAAAATATATTACCTTAATACTAGTGTCCCATATTAGACTAGTAACTTGTATTTGTTTTCTTTATTTACTCACTCCGCCGAGTCCTGTACCAAGCCCGATGCCCCATTGGAAGGAGTGAAGACTGAAAACTACTCCCCGCTTGGAACTCCGTTCTCGTCGAAACCAACAAACCAACTGATAGCGCCTCAACGGCTGTCAGCTCATGCAAGTCACGTTTCCAGACGTCTATCGAAGCTTCCCCCACCACTCATCGCTGGCTGTTCTGTCAGCGAGCCTTCAGTACTATATATTCATCGGTGAACTGGGTTAAAATATTCAATATCACTGCTGCACCAGCCGAGAAACCTTGCGTACACCGCTGGGCAACGAAGTATACGTTACACCAAGGGACTTGCCATCGAGGACGATGGATCCACCACTCGATAGGAGGAAATAATACCGATGGTCACACAGTACAAGAGAGAACAGCTATAGCCAACCGCGTGGTCTAGACCTAGGTCGTATAATTTCTATTATTATGTAGCTGGGTTAATATACTCCAGGATTAGGGTTAAGCGTTTCTTGTCTTTTCATTATCAGGGACTACTCTAGGGTTAAGTTAGGGTCAATTGTTTTGGTTGTTATGTTAGGATACTTTAGGGTTAAGTCATGACCAATGTTTTTGTTATTGTGTTGAGATAGGAGCGAACTTGGCTCTTAATCCCGCACGCTCCAAGCGCTTTTTCGGCCCTACATTTTGGGTAGCCATTTCTAAGTGTTGTATCCCGCACCACATACTATGTAACCATTGTGGTATTTTTTAATGTGGCTCGCGGGCAAGCAACGGTTCAGGTACTAGTGAGGACCAGGGAAGTATGCCTTGTTAGGCATTCTTTATGTACTCTAACGTAGGTTATGGTGTTCAACCTGCGGGCCGAACTTGTCCTTCAGACGCGGCTCATGTTTTGCCTTTCGATTTCAGTTACTTTCCCCTCAGGAATATCTGACTTAGGTATCGATACTGCCCCTCAGGCACTGGCCGGGTTTTCTGTATCACTGGCTTTCATTCTTTGCTGCTCTCCTCTAAGGGTGCTCAACTTGTGGATCATTGCTGCCGACCCTCCTCGGCTCGCGAATTCTAGTGTTTTGTAAAGTTGTGTCTTCGCCCGCTGGGCGATGGGTTATAGCCCAACCTAGCAGGTGCTCATTATACCTGAACCCGACCTTACCCAAGGCTAAGGCCAAACTGTGAGCACACGGGCAAGAACTGTTTTTAAGACCTTGCTAAATTTTCATTTCATGTATCCTGTGATTGCTAGGCCTTAATAGTTGTTGTGTATACTATACAATCTAATGACTTATCAATATTCTTTAATGGTACTTACTGTGACAATGTGCAAAACTATACTATGTGCAAAGCTATACTATGTGCCTTATATCATTAAATCATTCTACAATTGATTCCCTCGTTTGTAATTTATTATATATTTGTGTTTACATGTCCCCCCCACTCCTACCTTATCTGAGGTTACTGCAATTGCACCATTAAGTGACAGCAGCGAAGGGGGCCGGGGCACAACTGTTAGAATGTTTGTTTCATATGAATAGTGATAGATGTATGTGTGCTCTACCGGCCATTATTAGTACTAACTTAATAATATTTTTTTAAACTGAGAACAATCTATGAAATAACACAGCAATAATATAGCAATAATCTTTTAAACGGTAGACAAAGTATTCATTAATTTATTTAAAAGCGTGTCATAGACAGGGGTTCAAAACCACTAACTACGGTCCACTTTAACAAGATGTTTGATACAGCATTATTTTAAGTTAATTGTTAGTAGTGTGGGGGCAGCCCTGTTCATTTTTGACACTGAGACAACAACTGTAAATATGACGTATAAGGGGATGGTGTAACGAAACTATAGGTATGCCATTGACGTCACAAGAGAATTACATTTATTATCTACTAAAATAGAGGTATTTGTATGACGTCAAGGGAGAAGGACGTCTACTAATTGAATAAATCAGTTTTGAATGAGTTATTATATTCTGTGACGTCATAAGAATGTGACGTTGTGATTAACGGTAAGTGAAGTAGCTAGAGCCGGTAGATTACCTTGAGTGTACACTCTACATTTATCACAGACTGTACACCTGTGACCGTGGTGTTTAGGAGGTGGTAACCATGACGTTTGGTAGGTGGTGACCGTGGATTAAGACGGTACACCTGTGAACGTGGTGTTTAGGAGGTGGTTACCATGACGTTTGGGTGGTGGTGACCGTGGACTACCAGTTCGGATTATAAGCACATACGTTAATGTGTAAAGGTAGGGTGAGATGAAATGGAGGACCTACAGTTTAACGTGGGATCCGAACCACGTTGGAGGACTGGCATTCAACATATCCACAAGTTGAAATTAATACACGTCTTGTCAGAGGTGAAGGAAAAATTTGGTAATCAGATATATCTATGTCGGACCGAGGATTGAACCCCAGACCCTCAGCACGGAAGTCTGACACCTTACCTCTAGACCACCAGATCATCTAATACATATTTATCCAAGGCTAATGATACTATTGTACATTTATTAAATAATGGTTTGATAAATTTTAAAACATTGGCGAACTTCCGTGAGAGGTCACCATTTATTTAACACATATAATATAAAAATAATAGTAAAAATAAAACATAATGTGGTTCAATAATCGTATGACGATTCTTTTTTCTGGTTTGATGGCTTGTAGCGCACCTCCTTAATTTACCCCAGAAACTAAGGTCGGTGTGCAACAATATACAAGTAAAAAAAAAGGAACATAAATTTGCAGAGGAGCCGAAGGACTATACAAAACAAATGGGCCATAATGGTTCATTTTGTTCTGTCATCCCGAAGCCACTCAACAGATTTTCTCATAAAAAAAAGGAGTTAGATGAAATTCACAGAGGTCAACATTACGACACAAGAAAAAGGCTTCAATATCTTTGATTATTTTATTTATATATGAATAAGATATTAGGATATGGTCCCAAAAGGGAAAAAGAAATATACATGAAAAATTATTAGAATTAGGTAACAATCCAAAAAAACTTGCTATCCATTATAACGCCGATGCCTCAAATTTGATAACAATAGGTAAAGCCTGCAAAAGTCATTAAAATTTGATATCACAATATGTTGCCAAAAGT
>CABFWO010003934.1:27433-50249 GCA_902155825.1 Timema genevievae | reverse complement strand
AAAAAATTCTAAGTTCCATTTTAACTGATTTGTAGATTTTAAAAATAAAGTTTAGGCCGAAATATAATTTTGCTATACATAGTCCGAAAGGGAATTTTTACCTTTTCTAATACTGAACACCTAGATGTGTTCTCGGAGTAAATCAAGACAAGAGTGACGTTCTTGAGCTCTCACGTCAATATATACGCTCGTTTACTCGCTCAGAGAGGGGATGAAAGGGGAAGCAAAAACAAAGGAAAAGACATCACATGACAGAGAGAGAGAACGACTCGAAGGCAAGGGAATGATGGAGAAGCACCTAGACCAAAACTTTCCACAGAACATGAGTTTCTTTCTAGCACATACGTCACACATTTTCCCGGCATTCCCAGCGACGCCTGGTGTCACAGGCTCGACTCAGCTAGTCTTAGAACACAGTTTATAGTGCGCGGAGGTGTGGTTGGAGACGTGATGCCACAACACAGTATAATCGGGCGGTGGTAAGCCTACACTTGTTTTGTCTCGTTCTTGTTTAGTTGTGGACTTAGTTTCTTTTTGTAGCTTAATAGCATTAAACGCTACAGGCTAATTTCAGATAGTTTTGTGACTATACTGACTGTACTTTTGACAAAATGAATATGTTTCTATTGTTTAAATTTTGTTTTTATATATATTAAAATATAGTGACATATCCAAGTAGATGTCCTACCGAGATCACTCTACGTACGAGACTTATGACAAACGGTATGTGTGATCGTGGTGTATATGTAGGTGGCACCGTTTAATTTTTTGTTGTTAATTACTTATGATTACAAACCTGAGCCCGGTGGGACAGTACTGGATGTTTGTAATTAACGGTAATTGTTGTCGTTATAGTAAGAAGAACCCTCTAAAGTTAGATTCGCGAGCGTGACGTATACAATAATGGTAATTTGGACATGACGTCTGGGTGGTTGCTATAGTTTTTTACATTTCTATCTAAGGATAATAACTTTGTTATACATTTACTAAATTATGTTTTAAAAAAGGCATTGATGAATGTCCTAAAGAAATGTCGACATGTATCCAAAACAAATATAAATAATATTTATCCTAAGGTTGTCGCAAATGTGGGGTACACCTTATTACTTCCTTAGGTTCTCGCAGATGCGGGTACACCTTAAATTTTTGGTTTGAATCCTGGTGAGAGTATCCTTTCTAAATGTTTCATATCAATTATTCAATGCTAGATAGTGACACATACACACAGGCAAAGTTGTATTTCGTTAATATAATGTCCGTATGAGTGTGTATACATGAATTAAGGGGTTTATGACGTCATATACCACTCGACCAACGAGGCTTGTAATAAGTCGTAATTTTATTTAGTGTATGATAAATGTCATTAGCTATATTAATAAGTTATTAATGTCGATATTGAATGATGTTGTTTTCTACTCTCCCTCTACGCTGATGTGGGTACTTTTCCAATAAAATATTATATTTTTCTGTGTTATACAGTATAACATATACTTTTATTGATCAAATTATATGATGTCCTTTGTACCTTGATAAATAATAATAATAATAATAATAAAGTTGTAAATTATTAGCTCAGTATTTTTAGACAAATGATTGAATTATAAAACATACTTTTCAGGACTACCGATTGATAAAATAATCTTACCTATATTATTAATATTGTTAGTTAAACACAGCATCCAGTGAACGAATATTTGTTTAGCACTGATTTTGAAACGCAACAGTTTTTGAGACAGTGTGATACATTAGCCTAATGTTCTATATTAATTATTCAATGTTTGAAGTCAAGGTCTGAATGAGAGTATATACACGAATTAGGTTAAGTTAAGCTCTGTAAAAGGAAATGTATAGATACAAAACCAAGAAGGGTTTATCAGAATATATTCTTTATAAATATATTCAATAATATATTTCCGATTTCCTGCATATCATTTATATTTGGGAAAACAAATTCAAACCATTTTATAATAAATTAATGGTACGGTACTGCGAAGGGACTTTCTCTCTCCATTGTTTTGAAAAATTCGTAATTTATGTGAAACAAAATAATAGACACTAGAAAACCAGAGCATTTAGTGCACTATACATACGTAAAACTTTTTTACTCCTAGTTTTAAATTCTATAATTTTATTTTTAAAGAATTAAAGTGCTCATTTGTATATTTTAACCAATAAAAAAGGTCAATTCTCATATTGAGTGTTGTTAAATTTAAGATGTGTGTATTTAGAAATTTTACTGTGCATTATCAATCAAACTTGCATCTCTTGACCTGCAATGCTTTGAATGTTAAATTACATTTTCAAAAAGCTTATTTTAAAATGTAATTTAAATGGTTATAATTAAAATCAATTTGATGATTATGTGCAATGGCACCCTAATTTAGTATTCTAGTAAAAAGGACTTGGAGAAAACATGACATAGAACATGTATCTGTGCAGTGTACAATGGAAAGAATGTTAATACTCTATTAGTGTTATTCTTTGATATTATCGGAAGTATCAACTGAAGATCACATGACTTGACATCTGACTTATGAAAGCTGTTTTAATAACAGTTTAAAATTTAATACAATTTCCTTCCCATTTAATCTGGGACTGCTATGCTTGTTATGTTCATACTATCCTTCATTATTCAGATTACCAAACTACAAGCAGTCTCAGACAGTGGCTGTCATTTCTTAAACCAACGCTTCAAGTCTCGCTCAGCCTTTTCAGATCACCTGCATCCCTCTCTTTGGGACCACAGACATTTAAATTTGATTATTGTATGTAAAAGAGTTGACAAAATATTCAAATCAACTATAATATTTCCACATCTATAGTTAACACTAATATTATCTTTTACATCTGCATTCAAGTGAATCAATTTTCTCTTTGATGAAATAGAAAGTGTAGAATTTAAAGTGAGCTCTGTTAGATGAAAATCTTTGTTGATAACTTTTGACATTTTTATGATGGATTTATTTCTCTTGTATAATAAATACTGTAACCCAAGATTTTTTAACCAAGAGAGAAGTATAAAAAAACCATTCAATTATTTAGAAAACACTTTTGTTCACTATGTTTAAATATTTCGATGTATTACCAGCCTTTATCTCTTTATATAGACCTGTTATAGCTAGGTAGCTTATAATAAATATACATAGTAGGGTAAATTACTGTTTATTAATATTTTCTAGATTTAAATTACTATTATGTTTCAAATTAGGGAACATGAAATTAATGGATTCAAGAATTTAGCCTCGAGGTTTTGGCTCTAGAATTTATAAAACTAGCAAACATTTTCCCATTTATTGAAAATAACCCTAATATTAATATTGTTATTAAGTGTTGGGTGGTAAAATTACGATTTATACAATATCCATTGTGTTGAGATCACTCTACATTATCCTATAAAATGTAAAGATATCTACATTCTAATTTTGTATAATGTTTAGGAAATTTTTCACTTCAGCTCTGGAAGGTCTCTGGGGTACTTGATTTTCTGTTTTTATATTAACAATTTATGTTGTTGCTAAGGTTTATATGTATCTTAATTTAACATCGCAAATTAAATTTGGATAATTTATATATATATATATATGTATATATTGTCTGGCCAATCTCTAGAATTTATCTTTTACAATAAACTGATTGTGGAAAAATGATTATAATTATTTTCATTCCTTAGAGAGGATGATTTAAAATTTTCATCTAAATGTCCAAATTTGAGCATCTGTTTGCACCACAGGCGAAAATTATATTTAGTAATTCCATCTTGATAATATAGGCCCACAAACAACACTTTAACATTATTTTTTATTCATTATATATAAATTGTATTTTGGTTTGGTAGAATCTTTCCACTTTTGTTATAGATAAGTTAAATTAATACATCCAATATATTTTATGAAATATCACTCACTTTCACTGAATAACTTAACATTATAAATATACTTATACAGATCTTTATCAATCAAATGCATAATGAGATGCAACCATGAGCTTTTCTAAATGTTATCTGAATCATCAGGCCTTGTCCCAATATTTGTCTGGTAAATATTAAATGATTTGGGAATTCAATTGTGTATAAGGTCGTTACTTTATTTATATAAACGACAAATTATTTTGGTTGTATACGCTTCTATTGTATTGTATTGAACTTTAACAATATTTCATAAAATATATTCACTAAATGTGTTACAAATCATCTAAAATGATCAACAATAAACCTTGGTGGCGCAGTTGGCTAACGCGCTAGCTTTGTGTTGAGCTAGACCACCCAGGATGGGAATATTGAGGTTCGAATCTCGGTCAAGTACACTGAGGTGAGTTTTACTAAATGGTTTTCCACTCTCCGTCCACACAAATGTGATTTCACTTTCTCTAAATTCAACCTTCCCTATTCCTGACACCTTACCTAGTGTAATTAATACTTAGCCGTATACCCCGAATGGGTAGTAAACTTGGTGCTAAAAAAACATGCATAATATATTATTATTATTATTACTATGGTACTTTGGTGTAAATGTGCTTGGTTGCAGTCCTGTAATCTGAGGTAGGAAAACATTCAGGTTAACAATTTCAGTACCAGAAAAAGAAAATTAAAACTACTTATTTCAAAATTATTTATTAGGCCTCACTGGTAAGGAGATCAATCATAATGGTTTTTTTAACACACAATATTTATAATACACACATGATATGTTCTCTAACGATCAGTGTCAGAGCAGCTTGTATAATGTTCCATCATGTTTGGCACGGAGTGTATCATGTCCCGCCACTACATCCTGTGTAAAGTTTGTGTCTTAAAATTGTGCAAGTATAACACTAAAATAAATAATTCACTTTGGTGGCCACATGGTCTAAAATGTCACACTCACAAAAAAACTAGACTGCTTTAGATGGGGAGATCATGGTTTGAATCCCAGTCAAGTCTACCAAGGATGGTCTTTCCTAAATGGTTTTTCACTTTCTACTTGCAAATATGGGTACATATTTGATTCAAACTTCATCATCCCAGACACAGTGTAATTAGTACGTATGCACATAACCTGACAAGGTAGTATGACACAGTGCTCAACAGATATAAATAAGAAGCTGACAGGATTGTGTATGCTTATAGCACACAAGTTGTACAATAACGTTAGGCGATAAATATGGTACAACTAGTTGTGTCTGTACTTTGCTACAAATATTGACATGTGTGGATTTTTTATTAGTAAGTCAATTTAGAGTTGAATTTAGGCAAAAATACACCCACCTTAGGATAAAGGGATCAAAATCCACCCTCCTGTGTAGAACGAAAATATTAGTTCCCTCTCCCTCATTGGAACATACATTTAATATCAAAATGAGCAGTATTAACCTGCTAGTTCCCCACATGCTTCACCTTATTAAAGGTCTGTAAGGCCAAGATGCTGTAAAGGAAATGTAGTCGATGAAAGATGTCCACATTTGGTACGTGAGTTGATACAATAAGTCTGTTTTAAACGGAACTTGGAACCAGCTATATTCACATTACCGTTGTTTTGATTCGCCCACCACAATGATTCTGATAATGTTCCAACTGTAATAGTCCAGGGATGTAAAGGCAGTTAAGTCTAGACTCTCAGGTGGTGTAAGTCCTTGCTGTAAGGCCCAATC
Organism: Timema genevievae; assembly: GCA_902155825.1. Lineage (NCBI taxonomy): Eukaryota > Metazoa > Arthropoda > Insecta > Phasmatodea > Timematidae > Timema > Timema genevievae. Next base: position 44,624 of record CABFWO010003934.1, on the reverse strand, counting down.
TCTCAGGTGGTGCAAGTCCATGCTGTGAATCCCAATCTCTCAGGTGGTGCAAGTCCATGTGTAAAGCCCAATCTCTCAGGTGGTGCAAGTCCATGCTGTGAATCCAAATCTCTCAGGTGGTGCAAGTCCATGTGTAAAGCTCAATCTCTCAGGTGGTGCAAGTCCATGCTGTGAAGCCCAATCTCTCAGGTGGTGCAAGTCCATTCTGTGAAGCCCAATCTCTCAGGTGGTGTAAGTACATGCTGTGAAGCCCAGACTCTCGAATGGTATTTTAATGCAGTAAAGTGCGGCTTCGGCGGAACTATCCTTGAGGATTACTAACAGGTAAATCAACGTATCCCTGGCACAAAAGTTAGACGGAGATAAATGATATGCTTACATCCAAGCAATAAATGAGTGATCTATCTTTGTAACAAACATCAATAGACTGTCCGTTTTAGAACTATTCATCCCACAATAATAATTTTGCATTTATGTTTAGGGATTTTGTCAATAAAAGAATAGAGCTCATTTATCCTTGGATGAACTTGATACATTACTTTGTGATAAATAGACCAGATGATAACAAGCCCTGAAAATTGAATCCCGTAAATTCAAAGTCAACATTCATATTATAAACCTATATGAGAATGAATCATTTAGGTAACCCTCCAACTTATGTGGGAAGAGCTGGGGCCAGTTCAAATATAGATGTGACAATCTGTAACTAGGAGGCGATGGAGATTGTTAGGGACTGGAAATTACTGGGTGGGATGATCAGTAGTGACCACAATATGATCACCTTTGAGATAGGAAGAGAGATGACTGAAGACGGAGGGATAGGTTCAAGACTCAGATACATCAAATAGGCTAATTGGGATAAACTCAGAGAGGAACTTCTGTTGCCATCTGGAGGTGGAAAAAGCAGGGAATATGAATGCTAGTACGAGAGGGTTAACGTGTTCGATGCATAGAACCATGAGGATTTCGATTCCAGTAATAAGAAAAACATTGAATAGACATTGGAGAGAGAAACTTGGAAGACTAAGAGGATGTATGAGGATGGCATGCAGGAGGTAACAGAGATGCTCCAACCCTGATGGCCACGTTCTACTCCTCACTATTTATAGGAACAAGAAGGAGGAATTTAAATACCTTGACGTCAGTGGGAACGTTATGTACAGGAAGAATTAAGGAACAAAGTTTGGGGATAACCCTTTCAAGTAGCGACTGGGAAAATAAGGCCCCCAGAAAGGATTTATACGCTAAGGACACCAAATTGAGGTATGACTTCTTGTTGGGAGGAATATGTCAAGCTGTTGATGATCAATAATCAATTTTGTTCTTAATGACGTATATCAACCAATACATACAAATAAAACTTGAAGGACCTTGAAGGACCCTTTCTCCGGTTGATATAATATCATCTTCTTTCAGGCTTTAAACTGTCCAGAGCTTAAAAAAAATATTCGGCAAGTAGAAACACTTTATTTTGATTTAGTTTTAAAAAGTGTAATTAGATCTTTACAATTTTTTTAGATTGTTTAAAAAAAGAAAAGGGCTTAAAATGTAAAAGTTTTGGAGACTGTTCTACTGGCTGGTGACAGAACACACAACATTATGTTTTAAATAGCGATTTATTTTAACATGAAAATATTCTGGTCCTATTAACATATTTTCTTTAAATTATTTACTTTACATATGAAAAATAAATGTTTTAACTAGATAAAATAAAACACAAAAGTAATATGTATCTAGGAAACCACCATTATAATATATTGAAATACATCTTGTTTCCTGGCAACAAGTATTAATCATTGTTTGATTATAAAGAACGAAAGAGTTGAATTAATGGAGCTAAGACTTATAAGAAATATAAACTCTAATATTACACGCGATACTGTAATAAAATATTATACACGTCACTACGGGAGCCTCACGTGCGAGGATAAAATTTTAAAAATAAATTAAGTATCTAAACTACAATTATGAACACGAACTTTAAGTAACAATTTTAAGCAATTGATAAAAGGAATTACAAAGACTTGTGTATCTGGGCGGAAGATTCATAAAAAAGGACAAAATTGTATTAATATTATTAATTTACACAAAAATTATTCTCTTTGTTGTTTATATTGTTATAGACAAGACCTCCTTATTTGATCTTTAGTCTTCTTTAATGTAATGTTTCGCTGTTATGTTAAACCATCTTCAGGTCTGAGGAAAACCAATGAATTGTGAAATATTGTCTAGATATAAATAAATTTCTAAGTATAATAAAACTAAACATTAGAAATGTAAATAGTAAACAGAAATGAGAAGATATAATACGAAATATTAAATAAATAATCAATTAAATTTACAATTTTATAATTAAGTTATTTATCATGAAGATGATTGTTTAAAACACATATTGGCGGAAGTTTTGTGAAATTTTGAATTATAATTACATATGAAAATTTAGTGGGGTTATCAATAATAAGTGGTAAGCTATCAATAGAATAAATAAAATAAAAAAACAATTGATAAATGGTATATGGTCCCTAGTATAACATAGAGCGTAATTTATATGATGAGTAAATATAGATAGATATATTATTATTGATTTTATTAAAAAATGTGGAATTGAATTAAAATTAGGCACATGAATCTACGTTATTAATATTCTTCATTATGGTTCAAGTATGTTTTAATTGTGATGGAGGAAGAGCTAAAATTTTTGGAATGAGGACTACTTTTTAGTTTGACGTGTTGAAGTAATTGTCCAATTGTGTTAATAAGAGATTGATTTTTAAAATTAGTTTGCTCATTTAAAATTTTGTTGTTGTTCAGAATGGCTGTTTAGAAGTTTAGATTTTCCTTAATGTTCATCATCTAATCTCAATTCTAAAAGTCAAAAGTGGTATCTACAAATTGAGATGTGAATGTAAGGTTGTATATATTTACTAGACCGGAAGTAACCTTTTAATACGATATACTGAACACATTAGTGATTTGAAATATAATAGATGTGAATCCAGATTCGCACAACATCTAAAACTTTCCGGGCGTCAACTAACACCTATTAATAACTGCGTGAAACTTTTACAATCCTCTTCAAAAGGTCTCAATATGACATTGCAGAAAACCTATACATCTAATCAGCCATTTTGAACAGCAAAACATTTTTAATACAACAACAAAGCACAAGCGTATTTAACTCTGAGTAACATAAGATTACCCGACTACCAATTGGTCACGCTAACTGTCCAGCTGCATTAGCAGTCAAATACACTTGAATATACATATTATTTATGATTATATTATTTGAGCTTGTTATTTAATGTTTTGAATCAAATAGTCGGCAAGCAAATATAATAAAATATTCGAAAATTTTAATCTTCGCACATTGTATTCGTACAATTTAAATTTTTTTAAATTTTGTATCATTAATACTGCTATATAATGTTTATGGTAATATCTTTATGGGCCACTAAATGTTTACGTGCGGGCCTCGTGCGTCCTACCGGTTGCCTACCTCTAGTGCAGAAGAAGGTGTTAATATTGTCGCGTCTTTTACACTTGAAATAACCTTAATGGATAAGTGATTGGTTGTAGAGTGCTGTGTGTGCTACTTTAATCTTTGTTAGTTTAGTAATTCGTACCAGGACTTGTGTATAATATAATCTATTATAAGAATGGGGACATTTAGGAGACAATTTATGATAAAACACTCTCAATACAACAGTCCGGATTTCTAGCTCAAAACGACCAATCATCGGAAAACCAAGTTAAACGATCTTAACGTCTATTCTGCGTGACCACCGATATGTGCTACAATAATAATACACTCTATATTTATGATTTTTATAAATAAAATATAAATAGACGATTAGAATGCTTAGACCAATACATCGAGTTAAATAAATAATGTTAATTTTAACATTACAATTGGAATAAATCTATACAAATTTAGGTATTTGGCATTTAACATTTAACATTAACAAATTTAGCATTTAGAGGTACGTATTTGTCGGACTATATCTATAAAATTGTATTATAATATTGTTATATGTGTATTATTTAGAGTTAATATAAATCTAACATTGTTTTATAAAACTCCAACAATAAAATTATTCTTACAATCGAATCAATAATGCACTTTAGTTTCCCCGGAAACTACTGAAATAAACCATAAAGTCATTGGTGTATTTCGTTGACTAACTTGCACTACAATTTTTCTGATTAAATACATATAAGTATACCTGTATGAGTATAACTATATAAGTATAAGTAACTTTGAAGCACCTGCATAAGTGAACAAGGAAAAGAGAAATACAGATAAGAAAGAAATTCACTCTTTATCTTTTTCAAAATTTAATATCTTGTTCTGTCAATCTTTCATATTAATACAGACATACGAAATTGCATGATCACATCATCTTTTGTTTTTAAAAACATAGTTTTATGTTTAATTTGACTCAAAAAATGTCTACAGTTTTAGTAGGTTACTCAATTTTTTAACTGTTTGTTATAACTTCAAGACATTCCTAATTATAATGTATTATAACTTGTAATTAATACTATCAATATCTTTCAAATATTATTCAATACTGTGCATATATTTTATATTATATTACACATTTATGTCTTTAACGTTAATTTAATACATATTGTAAAACCTATTTTCACTAAAAATTGAATTTTATTTAAAATATTCTTAAACGTTCCTTATTAAAGAATTTAAAAAGTTTTTCAAAAATCTTAATGCTACAAAAGATAACAAATGTAAGAAATATATATTAAGATCAAAATTAACCTCAAAAAGACTACAGCCAATCTATAGAAACTACAGCTATAAATAACTTTTGAGATGAGGTTAAAAACTAAAATTTGAAAGAAAAGTATAAATAAAACTCCAGCTAACCAAATGAATTTTAGAATCTAAAATTCCTAAGATTGGGTTGAAAAAAGTGGGTTGAGTGGTTAAAAACATACAAAACTATTAGAAAAAACTTATTCTCGGTGTGGTATAAGATTAAATTCTCCATTTAGGGAAAATAACATATCAAATAACTATAAAAATTCGAAAATTTTAAAGTTTAAAATAGGATTCCAGGAAATAAAGGGGAGTTTCAAACAACTGTATGGTAGATAATCTAAATCTGTCATTCTGGAATAAGTAAGGTTTCAAATAACCAAAAAAGTCTTAAATTTGAGATTTTAGAGTTGGAGTTAGAGAAATGGGGAGAGGAGTCTTAAATGTTCAAAAACTGTGGATAAACTACTTCTCTGTGTGGTATTAAACTGGAATTTGTCAAGCAGATATAGCGCCTAATCAAATTAACAACAAAGTTTGAACATTTTAAATTTCAAAGAAATTAAAGGAAATACAGAGGAGGGGGTATGGGGTTTACAAGTATCAGGTATAAAATTTAAATTTGTCAGGAATTTAGAGGGATTACTTCAAATAACCACAAATGCATTTTAAATGTTATATCTAAGGAGTCTGGTGATAGAGCGGGTTTTTAATTTCTACAACTAAAAGACTAAACTTCTCCTCAAAGTGTTAGATGATTGACCCTAGTCAGGCTGGTATAAGGACTAAATCAAACAGTATCAAGATATGAATTCATAAATTTCAAAATTAAGAAGCGAAAAATAGGAAGTGATGGTCCCCTAAAAATGGTTCCATGGCTATATAAATATAATTTGTATAGAGGTAGGGACATGAAATATCGCTATGTAATTTAATAGACCTTCCAGGGATAGCCGAACGACGTCTGAACAAATGGAATCTCAAAAATTGAAGCCCATGAAATGGAAGCACTTAAAATGTATACAACCAATATAGAACACTCTTTTCGATGTTGTTAGTTTGAAATTTGTTAGGCAGGTAAAATACCATATAAGATAACCAAATAAGTCTTAAAATTTCAAATTGGAACTGTGGGAGCTAAGGAGGGTTAGAGAGAGGGGCTTGGAAATGTGAGTAAATTGTCATCTTTCCAAAAGAAAATCTACTATTATTCATGAAAGAAAATCTAAACTTGCCAAGTTGATAAAATGACCATCCCACATAACAATTAAAGTTGGAAAATGTGGAATTCGAAAATTTACCGCTGTGAAATAGGAGGGGCCCCTAAAATTTTCTAAACTACTAAAACACGATATGGTGGAACAATAACTTTGTAAAGAGAGAGGAGAAAAGTTTAAAGTACCAAAATAAATGAATTAACATACTAAAGACTATCTTAAAATGGATACATTATATTTGAAAAGACATAGCTCTGATCGCATGTCTAGGAGAGACAACACAATTAAAATAAACCAATTCAGGCGACATAACTTGGTGACCATTATTCTCTTTGGAAAATCTTTATACTTCCTATTTAATATGTTTCCGTAACATATATTATTATTTAATCCATGCTCTTTGGCGAAATGTGATTCTATTTTTTCAACATGTTTCGATGATCGTGCTTCGGTAAATTTTGCGTTGTCATTGTGGTGCAATGGCCACCCTGTGATTGCACACGTTTGTGCACTCATTTTGAAAGAAAATGTAATATTTTCTTTCTAAGATTTTTTATTTATTAATTGCCATAAATGGTTTGTGATTGTTATGGTTAACTCCGAATTGTACATGAATGAACTCTCAAAATTATGACAGTTGGATGTTCTCCTATAAAGCAATAATACTATAGCTAAATACGTCAAAGCTTGATGTAGTACATTCTAAAATCAAAGTGACCAGAATATTATTAAATATGTCAATGTCCACATTTGTTTGAAACATATTTTAATCAAATTTCTTTAAAATCTTATTTCTATATTACAATTGTATTTATTTTTTAATGATAGTGATCATAATTTTAGTTTCAATCTTGCCCAAACTAGAAGAACAGAATTTTTTTCTTTAAAATTTGTAGATAATTTCTACACAAAACACTTAATAACTATAGCTGTGATTAAAACAATATTTGGGAATAATTAAGAGTATGTTTTCATATAATTTGTATTGTCAACAATTTAACTCACTTTACTCAATTCTATATTATTGTGATATAATTTTTTTTTAACCACCAATGTCTGATAACGGTGAAGTAGCTTTGAGCAACTTTGTATTATTTCATCAGACCACTACAGATATCATCATATCTACAAGAGTTTAGAGATCTACAAGATCTTAAAGAAATTGGAGGGAAGAGCGTTCTTCTCAATCTTCATCCTTTCCTTGGAGAAGACAGTATTCTACTTGCGGGAGGTCGATCGCAGCATGCTGAGGTTGAGTACGAAATGAAACACCCTATTATCTTGACATAAAGTTCCAACTTCACAAGATTAATCATCCAAAATGAGCATCTAAGTCTACTTCATGCTGAGCCCCAGTTGTTACTTGCAGCTCTCAGACAACGATATTAGATAGTGAAGGGCAAGAGTGTTGTACGTCAAATAGTCCACAAGTGTAGGAAATGCTTCAGGCTAAAGGCAAGGGTAGCTCAACAATTAATGGGACAGTTACCAGAATCTCGTTTACGTTCAGCAAGGCCATTTATGAACTGTGGTGTAGATTATGCTGGTCCATTCTTAATTCGTCAATGTGGGTGGCGTAGCAAGATCAAGGTAAAATGCTACACAGTGATATTCATATGTTTTGGAACAAAGGCTATCCATATTGAACTTGTAAGCGATCTGACAACATTGGCCTTCATAGCGGCACTTTATAGATTTTATGCCAGACGCGTGAGAAGTAACAATATAGCTACGGTGATAATGGTACTAATTTTGTAGAGGCAAATAATTATATTAGATCTGTCTATATATTATTTCAAGCTGATAAGTTTGAGGAACAAGTGGCGGGTTTTGCAAGTGTTGAGGGTATACAATGGCATTTTATCCCACCAGGATCACCACACTTTGGTGGCCTTTGAGAAGCGGGTGTCAAGTCGATGAAATTCAACATGAGACGCGTTGTAGGCAATACAAGTCTAACCTTTGAAGAGTTGTGTACAGTCTTAGCACAAATTGAAGCTTGCTTCAATTCGCGTCCTCTTTGTCAATTATCAGCTGCCCCCATTGATCCTAAAAGTCTGACCCCTGGTCATTTCTTGATAGGTGTGCCTATCAGCGCAATACCACAGTCAAACTACACACACATTTCCATGAAAAGACTGTCTAGGTGGCAATTGGTTCAACAGTGAGTGCACCCTGCGGTTGTGTAAGTTGTTGCTATCCGACTACTTAAACAAGCTCCAGCAGCTTTCCAAGTGGACCACTGTATCCCCCGATCTTCAAAAAGGGATGGTTGTGCTCCTGAAGGACGATGATTTTCCCCTCTAAAGTGGAGATTGGCAATGGTGGAAGAAATCCATAGTGGTTTTGGCAATGTGTTCGAGTAGCTACTGTCCGTAAGTTATCCAGTGTTGTCAAACGGGTGATACAAAAGCTGTGTCCCCTACAAATTGACTCAATTTACTAATGTACAATAGTGTTTCCAGTGTTTTTTTATAGTTTATATTGTTCTATTTAAGACCTTCTAACTTTGTTTTTAAAAATATGTGATTTTTGGTGGGTGGTATGTTGTTTTTTGTGTGTCTTTGCATCTGCTATGCGCATTTTGTTTTACTTTTGTCACTTTCTGTTGCCATGTGCCTGTAGTCTTTTGTTTTGTTTATCTAAAATGAAGCGACCAAACGGAGTCCTTTTTGTGAGCGTGATAGACTAAAATATTAATTAAGTCTGAATTGTTTAATTCAGTAGTACTCCTGGATGTTATAAATAGGGGTTCCTCAGCTGTCAATCCCGAATATACATATCTGAGGAGATGAAGAAAAATCCATTGAATGAATTTTTTTACTATTGTAGACGAACTTCACCCTTGTATGCAATATATTTTTCCAGTTGTAGAATAATAGTTCGTCTAATTACATGAATTCTTCCTTTCTCTAAGAATATTTTTAGACGAAAGAAGTTCAGACAAGAAAACCTGGAAGCTATTGAGCTAGAGAAGGCTGGCATTAGACTCATTAATTTCGTTAAAAAAGAAAGTTCTCATCTACAGCCTGATAAACGATTTATCTTTCTAAATTCTTTTGTGGAAGACGGTGTCCTCAGATTCAAAACAAGACTACTCCTTAGAGAAGATTTGAAGCTGTTCATATTCCCTATGATTCTCCCAGCGCACCAATGTTGTTGTTTCCCTTCTCACTATGGAAGAGCATGTGAACAAATATCACATTGGAATACAACTTCTTCTTAACCACCTAAAGCTAAGTTTCTGGATTATTGATGAGAGGAGAACTGTGAGAAAAGTCATAAGTCATTGTGTCAGATACCGGAGGCATGAGGGAAAACATGTGGAGGTAGCTTAAGCTCCTTTACCTCTCAACCGCATAAGGGAGGCATCTATTTTTGAAGCAATAGGGTTTGACTTGGTGGGTCCTCTGTTTCTGAGCGATGAGTGTAAAACATGAACTCTCGTTTTCACTAGTGCTGTCACCCACGCATTAAATCTGGAATTCATTACTTCTCTCTCCACTGGAACTTTCCTTCAAGTTTTACAGCATTTATAAGCTCTAAGAGGGTGTCCTTCTGTTATTTACTATGATAATGGTACCAAATTTACCAGTGCCAATAAAGCTTTTCCAACACTTGACTGGGAAAATATGTCTAAACATAGCTCGGTTGAACGTATCACTTGGGAATTGAACCCAACTAGTGCTCCATAGTGGGGAGGCTTCTGGGAAAGGTTAATAAGATTAACAAACTAAATTTGAAGCAAGTTTTCAGCAATTCTTGTCTAACTTTCCAAGAAATGCCTACTCTTCTCTGTGGTATAGAAGCTGCCATTAACTCCAGGCCACTGACATACCTGGCATAAGATTGTGACGATTTAAGTCCTCTCATCCCGGCTTGTTTTCTACAAGAAATAAAGGAAATTGGAGTTCCAGAATGTGATGCCTTGGATGCTAAATGTCTGAACCGACGAAACCATCATCTTCTCAATCCAAGAAATTAATTATAATAAGATTTCAGCAAGAGTACCTGGGACATTTGGCACTTAGTAAACAGAACAACAAGTCTTCTACTTTGTTCAAGATTGGTGATATAGTCTTAGTTGGATCAAAATAGTTCCAAAAGGATGTAATGGCTCCTGGGAAAATTTGGAGCTGTTTCCTGGATCTGATAGCATAACAAGGCTCGCAGGAGTCGTGACTTCTAAAGATGTAACTCTGAGATCCATTCAACGATTCTACCCACTAGAGGTTCCTGATGATAGATGTGGAACACTGAGGACCTCGTTCGAGGAGAAGAGAGTAATTTATTTAGAAGATGCTTCTATAAATGAAGTACAGCCCCCAAAGACCACACGTTCTAGTAGAAGAGTCAACGTCCCCTCATGATATACCAATTAGTTGAGGATATCTATCCTCAACGGTGGGAGGATGTTAGAAACAGAATTAGAATTGGCATTGGAAAATATTTGTTTTCTGTTGCGTGGAGAATTTTGAAAACTAGATTAAGAATTTTACTGTTAAAATAGTAGATTGTATTACATTTGAAGATTTAAGAGAAAATAGTTTTTAATATTCTCTGTATTGTGATTTAGCTGTATTAAATAAACTGTATTCATTTTCAGTATCAATTTGTTCTTAACAACTAGCAAAAACAATATTAAATTTTAAATTAGGAAAAGTCAGGAAATGCCTGTTATTACTCAACTAGTAAGTTGTTGATATCTCTCTTGCTTTCAGGGAATGTAAAAAAACTCTTCATATATAAAATAACTTTCCTGTTGTCCTCTCTGGGTGTGGAACGTTGTTTCTACCTTACATGACGAGAACAAATATAGGATGTTCGATAAAAAGATGCCTAGGAAGACATTAGGTCCAAAAATGGATGAAACTACTAGAGATTGGAAGAGGTTACATAATGATGAGTTACATACCTAGTATTATTCACAAGAAAATGTTGGGATATTAAAGTTTCGTAGATTGCGGTGGGCAGGGCTTTCTAGTTCCTAACGCCGTAGAATAAGTAAGTAAGTTATCTGAAGACTTCACCCAGCTGTAGCGACGGTAGGGTAGCCAAATTATGGGGGAGACCATGCACTCTTAGGTATAATAGTCCTACCTCTTCATAAATATTATGTAAATTATTCAAAGTTTTCAATTGTAGTCTACATCAGTGGTTCTTAAACTTCTATGCTTTACGTACCTCTTGGGAATATGTATATAAATATAAAACTGGCGTACCTTTTGTGCAAATATAAAATATTTTAGTTTAGTAATGGGTATAAATCTAACAAAATTATCAATATTACAACAATGTCGTGCTTCACCATTTAGTTACTAGCAGTGTTATTAACTGTAAAATCTGGAAACTACTTACCCAGTAATCTCACCGCTTCATCACAGAGGGTTGGAAAGACAGGCAATACTGTCAACCTGGGCTCTGTTCCATAAAGCTAAAAGTATTGAAAATCGTCAGTTAAGTCACTGGCGTTGTCACAAGAAGTGGCTCGTTACTGGGTTTCTCGAATTAGTTTACGATTTAGTTCACTAGTCACTAATTGTCAAACAAAGGCTGGTCAAGAGAACGTATTCAGCTGTTTAATCTTGGTTCTTTTATCACCACGTCTTAGTACTTGTTAATTTTATCCGTAGGCCTATATATTATGTTAATAGTCCAGTATATTCAAAAAGTAATTGAAGTTATGGATTAATTCTGAGCTAGCCGAATTTTGGTATGTATTTTCATTTAATAGTTACAAATAATACAGCAAAATCACCAACATTTAAATGAACGGAACCTTTTTTACAGCCCATTATAAATGTCAAAAATGAGTTTTAAGTCGACATCTTCTTATATATTAGTCCTATGACTAAAATGTCGCTATTTAAATATGTATATTAGAAAATTTCCTACAAATAAGGTTCTATACATCTTTTTTGCAGATGCAACAGTTTCGGATAATTTTCAATGTTAAACTTAAATTCATGTCGTTATCTACTAGTTGGAATATTCTTACATAATAAAGTTTTTTTATTACTCACTCAACATAAACTACTGAATATAGTAACTAGTACCTGTGTTTCTTACTTTATTAGTATCGCGTCTGATGAGTCAGGGATGAGATAGGTATAATTATAGGTAATTAGTGCACCCACATTTTCGTAGATAGCATGGGGAAACCCTTTAGTAAAAACCGCATTTAGTGCACCCGACCGGGATCTAACGCTGAACTCCCCGTCCTTGGCATTCTATTCCAACATGGGAGTAGCGTGTGAGACCCATGCGACCACAAAGGTAGGTCAATTGTGCTACTATTGAATATTTATTTATTGGCTGAACTTAAAACATGGCATCAACCAATACTTTTTGGAAGGTACTGCTAGTATGCAATTTCTCCTTTATTTAACCCCTCTCTGCTTTCGCATGGCTGCAAAACTCTAAGAACTGGCGACCCTTTTTTGGACACCTGCATCAAACATCTTGCTGGTTTATTTAACTATATTTTCTAAGTCACATACAAAAAAGACAACTCCACAATAATAATAATATTAATCTCCTTAGTAACAAAACAAACTAAACAAAAGAATCAGTCTCGCCAACTTAAGATAATAAAAACCCTCAGATATTGTCTTCTTTATAAACTACGACATCCAGCGTGTTGCAGTTGAACCAAAGCTCACTCCACAAAGTGATGAATGAGAACTATCACGTTCTTATGACAGACAGCTGATCCGAACAAAACGTTTATTTGTTATCCTTACAATTAATTTGTGTGTCATCAAAACATGACCAGAATACCCTTGTTAGTGGTCTAAGGTGCCGAAATATTTATTATAACTTAATTTTCCATTAGTTGATACAATATACTATAACTAGTACGATGGAATCTTCGATGAGAATGGATTTGAACTGTTTCACTAATTATTACATACCGTATTTCAACCTACAACGGCTGCTTGGCAGTATTTTAACACCGACTAGAGATTACGTGAAATCAATAACACAAGCAATGATAAATTAAGATATTTCTATATACAAGAATAAAGCTTTTTTTACTTCTATAATACTTTCTCTCTATCTAGATGCACATGAAGAATTGTTTGAAAATTAATGGTAATTTGACGTGACAACAAAAACCTTTCTTTAACTTTGGCTTTAACTTTGCATCGCATATTTTAAGCCTTGTTTGTACAGCGTGAAGTAAGGTATTTTCGTGACACAGGTAAGTTCATGATATTTTTTAGGAAGCGGTTAACGCACATACTTTACATGGTGATTCATCCAGGTTCTTTGAAGATGGCACCATGCGTATTGTTTGGTATAACTGACGGCTTCGCGCCATAAAAATGGTTTAATTGTCTGTCCGCCTTGTTTAGCCATGTTTTCTTGTGTGTAAGTGTGGCATGTGTATGTGAGTATTTCACAGGATTAATACAATTCGTAAGTAAACAATGTTTATCCCAAATTGTAGCTTATTAATTATTACTAATTACTGAATATGAAAATAATTATATTTTTATAAACAGTGGCAAACATTGCTTAAATAGTGAACGTGCTTCCTTAGGTTTTATGGCATGGAATACCGTCTGAAGACAGAGGTGATATGAATGCTATTGCGAGAGGGTTCACGTGTTCGATACTTAGAGCCATGAGGATTTGGATTTCGGTAATAAGAGAAACATTGAATGCTTGTAATAGACATTTGGGAGAGAAACTTGGAAGACTAATAGGAAGTATGAGGATGGCGCGCAGGAGTTTACAGAGATGCTCCAACCCTGATGGCCACGCTCTAATATTCACCATTTATAGGAACAAGAAGGAGGAATTTAACTACCCTGACATCCATCAAGAGGGAGACCTTGGAAGGTTATGTGAATTAAGTAACAACGCTTGGGGATTACCCTTTCAAGTAGCGACTGGGAAAATAAGGCCCCCAGAAAGGATTTATACGTTAAGAACGTGAAATGGATGTAAGACTTCTTGTTGGGAGGAATATGCCAAGATGTTGATGATCAATAATCATTTTTGTTCTAAATGACGTATATCAACCAATAGATACAAATAAAACTTGAAGGACCTTGAAGGACCCTTCCTCCAGTTGATATTACATCGTCTTTTTTCTGGCTTTAAAGTGTCCAGAGCTTTTTAAAAAAAGAAAGATTTGGCAAGTAGAAACACTTTATTTTGATTTTGTATTAAAAGGTAATTAGATCTTTACAATTCTGTAAATTGTTTAAAGGTAAAAGGGGGCTTACATTGTAAAAGTTTTGGAGAGTGTTCTACTGGCTGGTGACTGAACACACAACATGATGTTTTAAATAACGATTTATTTTAACATGAAATTATTCTGGCACTCACAACAGAGTTTCATTTAAATCATTTACCTTAGATATGAAAAATAAATATTTTAACTAGATAAAATAAAACGCAAAAGTAATATGTATCTAAGAAACCACTTCTATAATATATTGAAATACATTTTGTTACCTGGCAACAAATGATAATCATTGCTTGATTGTAAAGAACGAAAGAGTTTGATTAATAAAGCTAAGACTTATAAGAAATATAAACGCCAATATTACACGCAATACTTTAATATAACATTATCCACGACATTACGGGAGCCTCACATACGAGGCTAAAAGGATAAAAAGATAATAAGGGATATCATCACCCAAGATACTTTAATATCTAATCAAGGTATTCTATGATAAAAACATGTGTTTTCTGTAGGAATTTCACACATGGGTATCTATTTATTATAATATTACTTTATATAGAAGTTGAGTGAGGTTAAACAGGTCTTGTTTTTTTTAAATAAAAACTATGCTTTACTTAACTTTGCTTTTATATTCCGCACGGATTCCGTGACGTTTGAACAGCTACCAATTTCCGTACGGATCAAACCGCGCGGACAAATCCGCCCCATCTAATTATAGTTGTTTCCCGGTCAAAGATGCAACAGGTAAAAAAAAACATCTCATTCAGTAGAGTGTCTGTATACTTGGCTAGGGTTTTAGGGTTCGTGTTCTGGCATGGCCGAAAAATTTATAATAGGTAAAATGTAGGCTTCCTGATGCTTTCATTGGGATGAGTTAACGGCTGGGGGAATGGATTTTGTGTCTCTTTTAAATTTAGGTTTATTTATAAGTCTTCTTCTAATATACTCGTTTCAGAGAGTGCACGTTAATCAAAGCAAATAAATATTTAAAAAAAACTTTACAAATAAAATGGAAATGCTAATCATCCCATGAAAAGGTCTTCGAGTGGACTTTTTATGATGGGTATTTTCAAATTTGTATTATAGCTCGGCAACTATCAGAGATATGAAATAAATTATTTTTTTGATATTATGGTACTATTAGATATAAAAATATTTACTTAAAATAGGCCTGTATTTAATATAAAAAAACAGTTTCTGAGATATTAGCAAATATAAATAGTTCAGAAATTGTTGGATCTTATAAAAATATATTTTTTATTCAAGAATTTGAAATAAGAGATTGATTGTTATGCTTATTGGTGGATAGAGATATTTCACGTTTCTCAATGATATATCTTTAGAACCAGTGGACATAAAACCTTGAAATTTTAAAATTAAGACTCCGTTCTAAAATTGAGTGATTCTTTTTTTAATAGTTTTTTTAAATTCATACCCTAAGGTGGTATGGAAGGAAAAAGAAGTGGTAAATCTCATGTCCTTCAACACGATTGGTCCCGCGGTAAAGGCACAGATGGTGATAGTGCTCAAAATTAATAGAAACAAATACTCCATGTTGAGGAAAACCAAAATTGAGCAGACAAATATAGGGATCACTCTAAATAATCATAAAGTTTTGAAATTAAAATCGGTCTTAAAGTGGAGGATTAGGTGTAGGTGGTTGAAATTAGTGGAGAAAACACTATTATATGAAGTAGAAAATATAAAATATTCAGGATTACAGAAGAAACACTTAAAATAACCAAATTAGTTTTATTTATTTAACATTTCGTTACCGATTTCTTAACCGATTAAACTTTAAATGGTAATCCAAAAAAAATATACTTTTAAACTAAAATAATTCTAGTAAAATATATAGTATTAATAAATATTGTAATCCAGCTTAATATGACCGCCTCAGTCAGCGAGAAATTAATAATAGCTGTCAGGAAACACGGCTTAAAATACATTGGCCTGTGTGGTTTTATAGATCTCCTTCTCTATTCAGTCTAAGCTTTTTGTCAGTTCTAGCCTTCACCAACAATCAACTTTATTCATATCAGTAAGAAAGAGGGAAAAGAAAACTACGAATCTTCTTATTTCAAAGTAATAAAAAAATCTTGCTGCTTGTTCTCAAATATATTAAACTTTTCTTTTGCGAGTTCATTAAAAAATGATATTATTTGTTAGAGAAAGAATACATTTAATTTTTTTTTCACCAAGCCAAATTTCATTACTCCACAAATATACTTTATAAGTCGTTAAAATTAGATAATGTCATATTTTCAAACATTTTACCTATTAATAAAACTTATAATATTGGGATTTTAAAGAAATAGAGCTCTGTTGAAATATTTTGACTTTATTTTCTCGTGAAGTATATTTTGAAAATAACGCAACGTAGAATTAAATATTGTATTAAAGTATGACGTCTGCACGGCATATTCTCGCTTACCAAGTCAAACTTACTTATTAACTTAAGTTAAACTATTTTCTTGATACCCTCTGCCTCACTAACTGTTCGGGATATCCGATGATTATAATTAATGGAGTAAAATTTAGGAATTAGAATTAAGAGTAATTGTACACTTATTTTAGTAAATTTAGTGCATGGAACAATTTAAGCGGCCAAAACATCATCAGTACATCAGAACGGGATTCCATCCTCTATATATATCTGTCACCATGAAACCAAAATAATTCAAGATTGACACCCCACATTATGCAACCACTGATTCGGGCAAATCTAACAAAATCAATTAGAATTACACACAATAAGTGTAGGAAGAAAATACATAAAGTATTCGTAAATTAAGATTTTTATTTTATAAAGTTATTACAATGTACTTCGAAAATTCAAAATTATTTAATTCTTTAATTCCTACCACTGTATTTTGACTATTTTTAAGATGTAATTTGTTTTATATACATAGCTACATAGCATTTGTTGACTGACTGGAGACCGGAAGTACCTGTTGAGAAATCACTAACGTTTCTTCCATCTCGTATGACGTA
>CABFWO010003934.1:0-27422 GCA_902155825.1 Timema genevievae | reverse complement strand
TGATTGATTATAGTCACATGCTAACATTTGTTTAGTTTGGTTGAAGATGTACCAGGTAGTAAATTGAACAGGGGTATCGTAATCTTCAAGAGGGAGTCCATGCTTTAATATAAAATAGCACATGTTTAGTGAAAAACTATGATAGTTGGATGTACCAAATAACTTTAGTATATTATAGGTGTAAGTATTTAGCATTACATTTTAAAGTATTATATATTGGTGCATGTCATTTAGGAATATCCAAGGTGATCAATGTGATTTAGTCACTTCAAAAAATGGTTTAACAAGAAGTATAAAATGCATGATATATTCCCTCATATTTTTAACGATAACAGTATTTAAAAATACAATATATTGAGAAAGATTTAAATAAAGTCAGCATTCAAAATAAACAGAAAGAAATCAAATTAATGTTTTTCAATAATTTTTATGACAAATAGTGCAGTGTAAATATATGAGGGTATGAAGTGTCATCACATATGTTAATAAATAAGCTGAATCCATTTGAAATTTCAGAGATTGTATAAAATTCACAATGCAATCTTTAATGGTAAAATGAATAATATCTCTCACAAAAACGGAAAAACACCATAGTAATTTTATTGAAAAGGTCATAAGTTATAAACTATAGGAGCAAATAATGAAGTATTAGACTAAAACAAATATTTTCTCTTAATTTGATGGAAAAATAAATGCACGGTGCCCCGGACAGTCTTTCTCGCTCTTTTACCTAAAAGTATTAACATTTACTAAAAACTCATAAAGCTCATTGAAACTAAATAATATATATTGTTGCAGAATCATTTTAGTAATAAAACATCACATTCTAACAAAGAGCATAACCATAATCTCTTCATTTCCCAGACCTAAGTTTAAAAATATATACTTCTTATTCCTTTGGAAATTATTGGTTTATAGTAATACATTTCATTTAAAATTGTTTTATTTTTAATAATCTTACAATTATCCAATGATAAATAATTTCGTATATCAAAGAGGTACTTAGTTATTACCAGCAGTGTTGATAAACGTCTATGTAAACAAACCTTCAAGTCATTTTATCGGTAAAATTAATTGCGTTATTTGGTTTGTAATATAGAAAAGTGTCTGGATACAAATTGTAATCAAAATCCTTATTGCTGATTTCGAAAATAATATCTTATAAACTACCCATAACTTTAGGGTTGGATGGATTATTCCAAACACTCCCATGGATATCCTCTTAACTACCCTAAATACAAAGTTTCAACCCTTTGTAAAGTGTTGTCAGCTCTAGGCAAAAATACAAACAAGACAGATAGAATCGAAAATACCCTTTTTTGATTTCGATGTCATATAAAAAAAATATTCATCTTAATCTCGAGGTTAAGAAAGAACCATTACAATGTTATCTCTTTAGTTATATGAGAATAATATAAAAATTATACAGATCTCACAATTTCTGAAATATTCGTGACTCTAAGGAGAGAAAATATTGTGACCTCTGTGACCTAGGAGTGAAACGTGCTGAGCTACAATTAATAATTCTGTTTAAATCTAGTAGCAAATACACATACTATATTTATGTTAATTCGAACTTAAATTATTGTTTTATATCACTGCATATTTCTTGTCCCCAATGATAGATAGTGTTCTAAATCAACCAATACATACAAATAAAACTTGAAGGAACTTGAAGTACATTTTCTCCGGTCTATATCAAATCGTCTTCTTTCTGCCTTTAAATTGTCCAGAGCTTTAAAAAAAGATCTATTAGAGTATGAAGAACAATTTATTTAGATATTATATTAAAATGGCTAGTTTGATATTCACAATTTTTAATTTTTTTAAAAACAAAATGGGAGCTTATATTGTAAAAGTTTTGGAGACTCCTTTACTGGCTGGTGACAGGACACACCACATTCAGTTTTAAATAGCGATACATACATCATGAGAATATTCTGCTGCCCACGGCATAGTTTCATTTAAATTATTTACTATACGTATGAAAAATAAATATTTATTACCAGATAAAAATAATACACAACAATAATATGTATCTTGGAAACCATTATTATAATGTATTGAAATAAATCATTTTTCCTGGCAACAAATACTTATCATTGCTTGTTTGTAAAGAACGAAAGAGTTTGATTAATGAAGCTAAGAATTATAAGAAATATAACCACCAATATTACATGCGATAGTGTAATTTAATATTATCAATGACATTACGGGAGCCTCACATACGAGGTTAAAAAGATAGAAAGTTACTAAAGGATATCATCACCCGAGATACTCTGCTATCTTATCAAGGTATTCCATGTATTTTATGTGGGTATCTCAAACATGGTCCCTAATAATTTTATTGATACTTTATAGTGACATTGAGTAAGGTTAACTGAAACAGTACTTATCAGAAATTCCCAATTGCTAATACCCGGTCATCATTACAACTACAAGAATTACAACTGTTAGAATGTTTGTTTCATATGAATAGTGATAGATGTATGTGTGCTCTACCGGCCATTATTAGTACTAACTTAATATATATTTTTTTAAGTTGAACACAATTCATGCAAAAAAAACACAGGAACAATATAAAGATATTATTCTAACTGGTAGACAATTAATTATTTAACTTATTTGAAAAGCGTGTCGTAGATAGGTGTTCAAAACAACCAATCACGGGCCAATTTAACCAAATAATTGATACCACATTATTTTAAGTTACCTGGTAGAGCTTTATCTTGCCAAATCAAATTACTCGGGTTTTTATCCCTGTCAGCTTATGTGGTATTTATTAATACGAGATGCAATCTAAGATAAGCTATGATGTTGTGAGATTCAGGGTAGAAAATGGCTACGAAAGAAAATTCCCTGAAAGAGTTGGCATTTCTGGCGTTTCAAATCAAAAGAAAAACAAAAAATAGGAATTTACAACAAGATGCAGAGAGTATTATGAAGTTCGAGGACTTTTTATAATCTGGTCTCGATCTAAATTTAAAGTTAACGAACCCTCACATAATTGGAAGGACCACAATTCTAAATTACAACATTCTACCATTCAACAAATAATATCAAGAAAAAGAAAATGACCATCTCTAAAACACCCAATAAAAATAATTCAATTTCCAAAACAAATCTATAATGTGGCGTTTTGACTCGTTGAGTGATTTACCCTCGTCCGAAAGAATTAACAATTCAGGCATGCATTCTAAATTCCAAACTATCTTCTTGGATGCAAATATAAAAATTATAGTTGAATATCCAAATGAACTAGAAATTGCTATAACTTTTGACCAATTTTCGTAAACCGGTCCTAAATTAATTACAAAGTTAATTAAACCTTACTATTTTAGCAGTGATGGTAAATCTCTTGGTGATGTTTCGGACTTTTCCAAAATTCCAAGTAATGGAAAATTTATAACGAAAAAGAATATTTAAAATGGTGGATTAAAAAAATGGATGATTTCCCCTGTACAGAAAATCTTGACAAGGAAAAACAACATTTTGTAAATAAGGACTCTTCAGGAGATTTGAGGGATGGCTTCAGAAATTAAATACTTTCAAAAAATTTACTAATGGAGCATCTTATTGAAATTTTAGTTTTTTAATAAATGCTCTTCAAAATTCAAAATTAAAAATTTGCAAGTGGAAACAGTACGTGCTTAAACTTTGTCATTGTGTTGATTACATTTCAAGGAAAATTTTTACAATATTTTTTTATCAGCACTTTCCTCTAGAGGACTGAAATAAGTGTTCTCAAAATGCAATTTTTTTTAGCACCACGTCTTACTACCCGTTGGTTACTATACACCGCTCTCTGTATTCATCTGTTGATGTGCATGTTAACACCCTTTTTAGGTATCATACCAACTCAGGAATCACCTGTTTTATTAATATTGGATGGACAGTACAGCCACACTCGCAATATAGATGTAATCGATATGGCTCGAGACTATCACGTTACCATTGTCATGCTGCCTCCTCACTTAACCCACTGGTTTCAGCCTCTTAACTAGACATTCATGGGCTCTCTAAAGGCTTTAACAGTGAGGAAGTAAGGATGTAACTTTGTTACAATAACAAAGCAATCACTCCTTATGATATAACGAACCTATTACACAAAGTTTACTTAAAGTTGATAAAACTACGGGCTCTGAGTGATTTGGGGAGACTGTAGAAACTGGTAAGTCCAAAGTCTATTGTAATTTTCTTAGATAAAGGCACCGTGCAAAAAGCAGGCAATATTTGAATTCACGACACGAGCGCGCAAGATATCCACATTTTTAATTTCTTGCAGGGTAAATCTGGGTGGCATCGTGTTTACTGCGATCAAATACTCGAAAATCCTAATACATAACTCACCGTATCTCATAAACTACTTGGACAATCACACTATTTTTATAGAACTCTTTATAAAAACCTTAAAAATATGAGGATATTATTAATTCCCAAATTCCAATAAGTTTTCTTTTAAAAACTAATTTCTAATGAAAGAACTATGCTGAGGGTTATAGTGCAAACATATTTACACTCTGTGCTAAAGTTTTTTTCTAATTGAAATAGATGTGTAGTAAAAGTGTACGAAATGCTCGTCATGAACTGAGTTTTATTTTGATTGAAGATTCATTTCTCTAAAAATCGCGTTAATTTAACGACGAAGTTAGCTGTAACTGAACATTGTCAAATCCAAAGTAGTAGTCGTTTTCACTTAACTTTATTTTAATCCCTAACGAATAGAATATTATGGTATTGTAAGATTGGGCCTAGAAACAACATGTTTGGTTTCAGGATGTCGTGTTACGTCGACAGTTATCAAAATCTCTGGTTCGATATTTTTGATGATCACAATTCCTTTCCGATATTTTATGAAAAAAATAAATATGAACAATGAA
Organism: Timema genevievae; assembly: GCA_902155825.1. Taxonomy (NCBI): domain Eukaryota; kingdom Metazoa; phylum Arthropoda; class Insecta; order Phasmatodea; family Timematidae; genus Timema; species Timema genevievae. Next base: position 22,542 of record CABFWO010003934.1, on the reverse strand, counting down.
TTTTTTTTTTAGTACGGTATAGATTTTACATCGAACTTAAGGCCATTTCACACCAAAATATTATGCGTCACATGTTTTACGCTGCATAGTTGAGCTCATCAGTTTGACCGTTCACACCATAATATTATTATTACGGTGCGTAGCGCACGCTTTGACTTCCACCCCCCTCCCCCCCAGTTCTTTGCCACTCTGCCAAGCACTTAGTTAATAGCCAGTATTGTCAGTTTTCTTTTCGTGTTTATTAAGTCAAGATGGTGCTCGAGGTACTTTGTTGTGAATTGGATCCCTCTCACACTATTCCGTGAATTTATGACGTCTTCGACTCCAATACTGATTATAAGCTCTTACTTTTATATTCTTTGTCGAAGAAAAGAAAATATAATCATTCATTAAAGAGAAAACTCAAGATTATGGTAAATATCTTCATATAATGTATTACCTACACAACAGACCAACATTAGCTTGAGACCACGAAATTTTGGGCAGGTCTCTATAGACGCAGATATCATTAAAAATGATCAGAGATGTTTAATAAAAATCGCAGAACCAGCTATCATAGAATATAGCGAGCGAGCGATGTGAATATATTCATTTATATAAAGAAGTGTTAGTTTCTAAAATTATAGTGCATTTCTCGTGCGCTGCACATGTTTTAATGTTAAATTGAATTATTGTGGGGTGGAGGGCGGGGTAACTGTTTATTGTTTATATTGGACAAACATCTTGGTGGAGGAGTGGGTGTTTGTTACATACTTTGAGTCTATACCTAAATGGAAATTATGTTTTATAGTTTGAAAATATATTTATTCATTTCCAACAGAGGCTGATGATTGAGTAAACAGAGATATAAATGTTTTAATTGAAATTATTTCCACTATCCATACACATCTGGAGATATTAAATCTACACCTCCTCCTGTTAAGGTGACCATTTGAATTTTGCTTTCGATTCAAAACGTTGCACGGTCTCACAATTTTATATCACACTATTGTTAGCCATATTCCAAATTTGAAAAGTCTGACTAGAAAATTCCATGTTTTAAATATGAAGAAAAACTCCAACAACGCCCTCCAGCACATAAGTTGAAGTCATTTTATTATATTTAAACTTATTTTAATACTCACTTCAAAGTTTGACGCTAAATAATATAAAAAATATATTAACATAAATACTAATGTTCCCGTGGAGTCCAATTAAAGTTAAACTTTTCAAACTATTTAAATACTTTTATTTTCATGAATGGAAATAGTTCTGCCTGCTCCACATAGTTTTTGACATACAGACAACATCTTTTAAATACTTGTGAATATAACGATTTATTTATTTTATGGTAAATATTAGATAATTTCCCTGAGTATTAAAAGTGACTCTATAACTCTAACGCGATATCTACAACTCAACATATACAAGTTACCCTCGTTCTTGTCTACTCAAGTGGCTTTATGTGGGTTTGTGACTCTAGTTCACAAAGCTACCGCGTAGCTCTACATTCATAATTGAAATGCAAGTGTGAATAAAGTCAGTTTCTAACTCGAAGCGTATTTTCTCTTTTGAACATAAAAAAAAAGGTACGGAACTCAGCACTGACTTTTACAATCCATTGTTTAAAAATGGAAATGCTCAATCAAAACTCGTAATAAAGGTGAAATTAAATAATATACATTAACAAACCTGAGCACAATTTACGCTATAAATACGTACGTAAGTCTTTTTTGACTCCCGGTTTTAAATATTATAATTTTCCTTTTAAAAAATTAAAGTCCTCATATGTATATTTGGACAAATAAAAATACTTTTATTTTGAGTCCACACTTCGTATTCAAATTTCAACTTACGGTTAAGACTTGCGATTTTTTTGTAAGGGTTGCACATCATAGGGTTATCGAATTGTTACTAAATTCTTCATTTTTAAATGTTGAACAATAAATAGACAAGTATTGACTATTGAGTCTAAAAAAAACAGAGATATATCGTTGCTGTACAAATATTTTCCCTAAGAGGTTAAAGGAAAAGGAACATCAACATTTCGAGAGACTTACTTATTTAGTTATTCTATGGCATTATTTAATTATTATGTTAAAATTTAGGTATTATCTCTGAACGATTTAAGCTCACAAAATTGTATAAATATATTTTCCAATATCTAAGAAACTATTGGTTTATTAAAAATATATTTCAAATAAATGTTAATTTTTATTTTTAATAGTAGTATAATTTTGCAATGATATGTTATTTAGTATCTCCAATAGGTGTGGAGATATTGAAATTCCTGCTTCCGTAAAGTGTCCTAAGTTCATTTTCATGGGAGAATGAAATTAGCCAATTTTGCTAATAATCTTAATAAACGCATAGATACGAATTTTAATCAAAATCGATAAAGCCAAATTGAGAAATTAATTTTTTTCTTTTATTCCTTAGTAAACTACCTAATATTAATTTTAGGGTAAGACAGACACACAGACAGACAGAGAGACGGCTTAGCCAAATCCACTTCTTAGGGTTGGGGGCTATGAAACGTCGCCATCCATCAACATCTCGGGTAAGATTTTTTTGAAAGTCATAGTACCTTAAGTGTTGGAAATGTTAAAAGACGTTCATTTATATTTAAAATTATTAGTTTTATAAGAGGATATTTTAAGTATACGATTTTTGTTATAACTACACCAACATAGACTATTCACCTTGATAAGTAAATTCATAACTGAGAGACTTAAAGAGATATAATTAAAAATTAGAATACAGGGACCTCGGAGTGGAAAGGGATATGATCTTAATAATTAATCATACATACATAATTAGGGCGGGTGAAGATTCAGTTTTGGTATTAATTAAAAGTTTATTATATATAGAACAACATGAAATATAGAAAATGCAAAACTTTATTAATAATATATTTTTAAATTTTTTCAAAATATTATGCCATTGGTCTCGTTCTGCTTAATAATTTGTAACGAAAAACGATTACAAAAAGTAGCAAAAAGTCATTTTAAAAACTAGAAACTATTTACAATGTTCACATACTAAGACTTCTTCGTCATCTTCACTGTCAATACCACTACAAGAGTTGTGGGCCCACTTTAGACAACTCTGGCATGACACCCAGCCTTCATCTGACGTTGAATAAAAATCTACACAGTAAAGATATGTAACATCTTCATTTTAATCAGTATCACTGTCCTAGATAATGTTCTTTTTCCATTTTTCACTTTTTTTCGGAGACTTCTTGACAAAATTTGATTTTTTTCCGTACCATTTTTGTTAGTTTTGGTGTCAAAATATTTTTTTCCTGTTTCTTCTTTTGCCTTTTCCTTTCTTTTATTGCCTTTCTATTTTTTCTTTTTCCCTCTGTTCTTTATTTTTAATCAACAGCAACAGTTCACTTTTATAGGGAGTTTCGGTCAAAACAACAGTTTTCCCCTTTTTTCTATTAGTCCTCTTCACATTTTGATTAATCAGTAGAATTGGTATTAAAATATCAGGTGATGCAGTTTGAAATGATGAGGGCTCAGGCACAGGAGAAGGTCCATTTGACACTCAAGAGGAGCATCCATGTTGGGATTATTTATTCAAATCTTCATTTATCTTGGTTTTCTTGGTATGAGGTCCAGTCACAGTTAACAGGCAGTCATCATGGCCAGATGTAGGTTGTTTTATAGAGCTGTCTTCATTGGCAGATGTAGGGTTTTTTGTAGGGCATTCAATACCATCTGATTGTATGTCAGTGGTAGCTGCAGGTAGGTAGTCTGCATCCAAAAACACATTAGGATCAGGAGGCTAAATTCCTGTTTTCTTAAGACCATTAATTGTATTTGTCATTGTAGCAGCGTGTATAAATGCTGCCCCAAAGATTGAAGACACCTGGAATAATGTAATAACCTTTGATGGATTGCAACTGAGCCATTTTCTAATTTCATCCGCGTTGTAAAGTCTTAGAGGTTTAGAAAATGTTACATCCGGGGTCTGGAACCTATGAGATGTGTGGGGTAGCAAACAGAGCAACACCACTCAATGCTCCCTGGCCATGTCGATTAGTTGGAGGTTTTAAAATTTAAAACTCTGTGGTCATCCAACCTGATGAGTGAGTCTCAAACCAACCTACTTGAGGTAAACCAAGCTCATATTTTTGTTTCTTTTTCTGCCTTAGAGAGATAAGCATTGGAGATATAAATGACCCTGACATTCACACAGCTGCAGTGACCATTACACCCCGTTCTGCAGAGGTCAGTGCCCCTACCTGTTGATTTCCATTAAGAGCTATGATATTTGACTTGCTTTTAATATTTACTGAAATTCCAATTTCATCGCAGTTAAATATCTTTTCAACTACGAGTTTGTACTTCAATATTTTGAGTAAGCAGAGAAAAAAACCTGTGAGACGATTACTTTGTTAAATACCATGGCTTTTGCACACGATGTGTTTTCTGGGGCTCAAATGCTCAATGCAGGAATTTTTCAAGAAATCTTTTAGCCCAATCCTGACCTGCCATAGCAGTGTTGTTAAAATGTGGCTTAGGTCATTTCTTTCGGCTAATTGGTAGGCTAATGATCTCAAATCTTTCATCATGAGGCCAAAATGACTATTCCTCATACATTTTAAGTACGATTCCTATTCCTCCTCCTGTTCAGGAGTAAAAACCTTACTAAATTCCCCTTCTGACTTATCTATTTTGTAAGAAGCATCCTTATTATTCTTTTTTACGTATCTTTCAAAAGAAGTTTTCAGTACGTTAAACTGCTGAGACGGCTTTTAAAATCCCATTTCATGTGAAATAACAGCCTGCATTTCTAATTCCATCTTTTATACATCCCGTTGTTATCTATTAGTTTCTTTTACGTAATTTCTCACCATCTGAAATCATAAAAATATATTTTTTAGAGCCTTATAGTAACAAAAAATATGGTGGCCTGGAATGGGATACCATACCGTTCCGCCCCACGGTCATGTATTATGTTAGCAATTTTTACCGGATTCTAAACACGACCAGCTTAGCAAAACAATGTCATCAAACTACAGCTAATTAGATGTTATTTAAGCGTACATAGCACTTAAGGTACTATACGTAACAGTAATTAGCTTACTTCAGTGGAAATTTATCAAAAGCTACATAAACACTTGCTAAAACGTCGATAATATCCATTCACTGTGAAACCTTCCAAACTAAATCAAAATGGCACCCTCAGCTTCCTAACGACTTGTTGAAATAGTTCAAATTATTTCCACTTGGTTCTAGTATAGTCAAATAAGTAAAATAGTGCTATCTCATTGTATCGCACTATCTTGTTCCATCCCGAGTTCCCCTACACATCAGTACGAAACACTTAAAGTAATTTTGACAAAACATTAAGAGTATTCATTTTGTTTGAGATATTGATCAAAGCTTTGAAATTAAATTTAATCAATATCGTTAGTGCTGATTTTGATAGAATCAATTATTTACCTTTCCTCCGTTAAAGAAATTTCCCTTAATTTTAGGTAAGTTATCCAATTATAAATACCCCTGATGAAAACCGTATGAAAAACATGGATACCAAGTTTTAGTCCATTGGGTAAAATAGTTTAGGCTCTAGCCCAAAGTACAGATAGACAGACAGACGACATAGCGAAAACTTCTTTTTCGTTGCTGGGGGTCACGAAACGTCAAAATTCATCAAAATCTTTAGTTTGGGTCTTTTGACGATCACAATACTTTCTCTACCTGTAAGAAAGTAAAAAGATTGACTGCTTCGTAGTAGGATAAGGTTACTCAAGAGGTCTGACACATTGTATTAACTTCCTAGTATCCAAATATAACTATTTTTATCCCTCATTGGTTCTTACTACAAGTCCAAGCTTTAATAATTTATGTAGAAGGAATGTACACACATTTGCGTTGATGTAGTTTGGTAAATTATTTAGCAAAAACGAAGCTCAATACACCCAGAGCTGGATTTTAACCCTGCTCTCCTCATCATCCCCAAAACAGACCACATTAACCTCACATTACCCGATTCGGTGGCCGCTACCCTCGCAGAAGACCAGACTTCCGGTGAAGGGGAGGAAGATAGAGGTTCGAATCTTAGTCGGGTATACTGAGTCTGGTTTTTCCAAAATGGTTCCATTCTCACTTTCTCCAAGTAAAAGTGGGTACATTTCTTTTCAATATAACCTTATCTCTACAAATATTAGTGTAATTATTAAATATGCAAATAACCCAAATGAGTAGTAAGATGCGGTGTAAAAAATACTTTCATATTTAGTACAATTAACCATGGATCATGATGCTTAAATTTAGAGAAAGTGTACCCAATGTTACGTAGAGGGAGAGTGGAAAATAATTTTTGGAAAAAAACCACCCTCTGTACACACTGCATGCATTCGAGCCCCAATCTCACCATCACCGTCATCGGCAATATAATATATGGCAATGGTGTGTGATATCTTATACCATGCGGCCACAATTAAACTATTAGTAAATATACATAAAAAATATAAATATTGATTAGAAATCGTAAGTAGAGTAATTTATAAACAAATTAATATAATTGTAAAAATTTTCCATACTATCTCGTAAAACTAAAGCAAAACATTTTGTATTTTATAAATTATTACGATCTATTTGACTAATTGAACCCTCTTAACAAGTGTGCTTGTTAAGTGTCTGAGTGAGTTATGTTTTAGGATTTTTGAGTGTTTGATCGCGGTAATCATGATGCCACCCGGATTCAAACTGCAAGAACATAAAAAAAACTTTGCTATCTTGCTCACTCGTGTCGTGAATTTAAAATTCGTCTTTACATGATGCCTATATCCAAAGAAAATTACAATATACTTTTGACTAACCAGTTTCTACAATTTCCTCAAATCACTCATATCCCGTAGTTTTATCAAGAGCTAGAGTTGAAAATCTGGGTGAATGATTTGTTTATAAATTAAAGTTTAAACTCTTTTCACCATTGAGCTAGGACATTGAGTCTGTGTGTAGCTAAACATGCTTACTTTAAGTCAATAACCTTAAATTATTATAAAAAATAAATTATTTTTTAACTAATAAGTATTTTTATTTAAACCGTAGAATCCATTTTTTTTTTTTAGAATTGAGGGTGTTAATATAGGCTACACTTACAATTCAATAAAATATTGTAAAAAATTGTTTTTCAAAGAAAAATCTAGAGTCATTTAAGTGAAATGTATGTACATAAACAGAAGTTTGTACAAGCCTATATTTTCAATTATTTTAAAAAATATCCAAATTAAATTTTAAGATAAAAGCTATACAAATTCTGACGTTATACAAACAAAATGCTATAGTAAATAAACAATCAAATATTTTACCATTTATTTTGTGACCACATAACTGTTTATCTAATTTTCTTTTCTGCTTCAATTTCACATTTAATGAAGTCTGCATTAGTGAAATGTTTGTGTTCAAGGAAAATATCTCTTTTGACTTGAAACCAATGATTTCAATTTTCCCAGTTTGGACTTTAAATAAGATTTTCGTAATAGGTCCGTTATATCATAAGTAGTAATTGTTTTATTATTGTGACGAAGATACATCCTTACTTCCTCACAGTGAAAATCCTTTAGAGGGCCCATGAATGTCTAGTCAAGGGGCTGAAACCGGTGGGTTGAGTGAGGAGGCAGCATGACAATGGTAACGTGATTAGCTCGAGCCATTGGTTTGGCGTGTTCAACAAAATGAGCTAAGCACTTGGTGAAAAGATGGGTTTTGTACCCATCCAGATGGATCCAAGAGAGCTTGGAGGACAGCATCACATCAGTTGATCGGACATGTTGGTTCTGACGAAGATTATAATTGGAAGAACGAAGTATCCACTGGAACTCATCATTGCAATGATTGATATTGTATATATGGCCATATGTGAGATACCTATAGAAAATATGTTTTTATCATAGAATACCTTAATTTAGATATTAAAGTATCTTGGGTGATGATATCCCTTATTATCTTTTTATAATTTTAGCCTTGTATGTGAGGCTCCCGTATGGTCGTGGATAAAGTTATATTACAGTATCGCGTGTAATATGGTCGTTTATATTTCTAATAAATCTTAGGATCATTAATCAAACTCTTTCTTTTTTACAATCAAGCATTGATAAGTATTTGTTGCCAGGAAACATGATGTATTTCAATATATTATAATAGTGGTTTCCTTGATACTCATTATTGTTGTGAATGATTTTATCTATTTAAAATATTTATTTTTCATGCGTATGGAAATAATTTAAATTAAACTTTGTTGTGGGTAGCAGAATATTTTCATGTTAAAATACATCGCTATTAAAAACTTCTTGTCGAGTGTCCCGTCACCAGCCAGTAGAACAGTCTCCAAAACTTATACAGTATAAGCTCCCTTCTCCTTTTAAATTTCTAAAAATTATAAATATCAAACTAGCCCTTTTAGCACAAAATCGAAATGAATAGTTCTTCTTACTGAATTGATGTTTTACTTAAAGCTCTGGACAATTTAAAGCCAGAGAGAAGACGATATTGTAACATTGTGTTACATTAGAACTCGCCTCCATTCTAAACTTCACACACAACTCGCCCCTGATTCATACTACCCGCTCCAAATAATATTCTAAACCCTACAATAGTACACTTCACTATTGTAGTTCCTGTAATTTGACACTATGTAATAGACATTTCTAATCATTATAAATTAAATAGAATGGTAGAATACTCTGTTTCTGAACTCACCAAATCTATCTTGTGGTTAGAGCAACGACTAGCAACACCGGGTAAAAGCGGAGATGTGACCACGCAAGCCACTAGACCCCTTCATTGAAGTCCACTCCGACTAAATCAAATAGATACTGAAGAAGACCCGTGCCAAACTATCCACGATCAACAGAATACTATGCACCTGGCCCCTGGTGGAAGATTCCAGGAATACAGAAATAACATCCGATTGAAGAATCACTGCTCTAAATGATGAATGGGACAACAACATCCACAGGCTACGTGATGTTCCATTCCTTCTAGAAGGAAGGCCACCAACAGAATTGTTCTTTCCCCCCACCTTGCAACCCGGCTATGAAAAACCCTATTTAAAGTGCTGAAATCGTGTTGATAAAATGACTATTCAATCGACACTGGACGGAGGAACATAGTCCTAGGACCAGGACTATGTCAGGATCATCCATGATAGACTACGAACGTAAACTATGGTGACGTATATTTTTAACTCTATAATTGAAAACTTTAACTTATTGTATAAGCCGTGTTAGGCGTTGTAAATTTTTACATTAATTTTCTTTACCAAATATTAAACTATAGTATGTCTGTCGCCACTTGGGCGCTAGAGTCAGGTGTTTATTTTGATATTTACATAATTATAACTTTTGATAATTTTTGTGTTGAACAAGTTTATTAATATTTCATTCTGAAATAATGTTGCTAATAAAAATGTTTTGATTTCTTTTGTTATGTTGAATCCATATAAAATTTAACTTTGTAACGTAAATTGTATGACAGATAAAAATTAATTAGTAATTAATTTTATAGTTGAACATTGCTTAAATGTTTTCGCTAGACTTTGTTTATAGTAATTTATGTACGTTGAGTTCACAAATAATTGAAAGTTTCTAAACTGATAGTATAGGTCAGATAGTCCCACGGGAGTTTGACTAAAGTCTGTTAGCCAAACTCTCGCGTATTTTAAAAAGTCTAATAAATATACCTTATATTTATTATTAAAATTATTGAAGTCTGCTTTAGTTGATGCAACACAGATGCCTTTGAAACAATATAATAAGGCCCATAAGGCCCTTATATAAACCTTACAAATTTGTTAACTGATTTATTAATTTATTAATGTATTCGTTTCAACACTATAGGTTGTTTGTCTCTTAAAGACTAGACCATCTGATTGTTTGATATGTCAAGTGTGAGGGAAGTTTCTCTCTAATGAAATGCGCTAAATGACTGTTTATTTCTAATATGATTTTCCACAGAACTCAGTACGATTATTGAGACCATGTAATAGAAATCTACTTTGTTTTTGCTTTGAATAAACCATTTATGGTATTGTTATTTAAATCTTGCATTTAATGTCCTTTGAAAATATGTAGATTGCAACCCTCTCCCTTCCTTTAAGTTATCTATGGTCGTAAGGAAAAGTTGGAGATAGGGGTGTAACAATATGATATAGACCGGAGAAAGAGTTCTTCATTCTCGTTCAATATTTATTTGTAAGTATTGGTTGATATAAGTCATTTAGAACAAAATTAATTATTGGGGAACAGCAGTTATGCAGTGATCTATAATAACAAAAGATCTAATTAACGTAAAAGTAGTGTGTGTATTTGCTACTAGATTTAACTAGTATTATTAATTGGAGTTCAGCACGTTTTACCCCTAGTTCACGGTGGGGGGGGGAGAGCTGCGGTCAATATTTTATGTCTTTGTTGTCACGAATATTTCAGAAACTGCGAGATCTGTATGATTTTAAATTATTCTTATATACACAAAGTAAGCATTGTAATGGTACATTTTAGACCTCGAGTATACAATGAATCTTTTCTTTTTATATGCTTTCTAAACAAAAAAGGAGATTTTTAGATTCTGTCTTTTGGCCTGGAGCCGAAACAATTTTACTGGGGGCTGATATCTCGTATCTAGGGTAGCTAAGAGGTTATACATAGGAATGTTTGGAATAATCCATTCAACCCTAAAGTTAATGGTAGTTTACAAGAGATTATTTTCGAAATCAGCTTTAAAGATTTTTATTAAATATTTGTATCCAGACTCTTTTTAATATTACAAACATAATGACGCAAATAATTTTCCCGATAAAATGACTTGGAGGGTTGTTTACATAGGTGGATATCAACAATGTTGATTATAACTACACAACTATTTGAAATACGAAATTATCTATCATTGAATAGTTGTAAATCTATTAAAATAAATCAACTTTAAATGAAATATATTTTTATAAACCAATCATTCCCAAAAGAATAGGAAAATATATAGTTTTAAACATAAATCTGAGGAACGAAGAGATTATTTTTGTGTAAGAAAGATTGTGTAGCTATTATGTTTCTTAAACAATGTATATTATAACGTTTCAATGATCTTACGAGATTTTAGTAAATGTTCCCACTTTTAGGTAAAAGAGCGAGAAAGCCTGTACGGGGAACCATTTATTTATTTTTTCACCAAATTGAGAGAAAACCTAACAAACATACACACACTAACTAATTAATAATATTTTAAAATTAACGATAAAATTGTTATCATTACTAAAACTTTACTTACTTGGTCTATGGCATTAGGAACTCGAAAGTTCGTTACCACACTAACAAAGTACGCCACCTATCCTTATCTTGAGCTAATTCAATCCAGTCCACCTCATTACACCTTATCCCGATCTTGAGATAATTCTATAAATTTCAACTCATTACACCCTATATCTATCTTGACATAATTTTAGCCAGTCCACCTCATTTTACCTAATATCTATCTTGAGCTAATAATTTCCAGTCCACCTTATTAAACTTTATCCCAATTTTGAGATAATTCTATCCAGTCCAACTCATTACACCTTATCCCTATCTTTAGCTGAATTATATCCAGTCTACCTCATTACAACTAATCCCTACCTTTAGCTATATATTTCCAGTCCACCTCATTAAACCTTATCCCTATCTTAAGATGATTATATCGAGTCTATCTCACTACACCCTATCTCTCGCAGATCTATTCAAATGTTATTCTCACAACTGCGTTTGGGTCTTCTTTAGTAAGTAATAAATGTTCGCTTAACTCAAATTAACTAGAATCAGTAGACATCAGGACTAGGCCATAGAGATAGGTCTATGAATAGATTAAAGCCCATCCATTCTGGCTTGACATTAATTGAAGAGTCAGGTTTGGAAACGCCAAAACTTCCTAAAGACCTTGACAAAAAAATTGGCAGGGTTGCACATAATATAATCGTGCCTAGGGGCGCAATGTTTTGAAACCGCCACTGAGTGTTAAACGATGATTTAAACCAATATTGAACTTATTGTTTGAATTAAGATGAGAACAGATCAATTGTTTGATATGTGCAAAATGTGCAATTAATGTTATTTTTTGATAGTGTTCAATGTTGAATAGGCCTCTGGGATAGTGATATTTACACAAGTCTACAGTCATTAAAGGAATAGGGTACTAGGGTAGTGATAATGAAAAGAGTCTACAGCCGTTAAAAGATAATATCATTAGGTTAGTGATATAGACAATATTCTAAAACCGTAAGAGGAAGAGGACATTAGTTATTGATATTGACAGTAGTCTAGAGCCGTTAGAGGAATAGGAGCTTAAGATAGTAATATTGACAATATCCTATAGCTGTATGATGATGAGGGATCTAGGATAGTGATATTGACATTATTATACAGATGCTCTATGAATAGGGCTTAGAGTTTAGTGATAGTGACAATATACTACTCCATTAGAGGAAGAGGAAATTAGTATAATTATAATACCATCAGTAAACAGCCCTTAGAGGAAGAGGATATTAGGACAGTGATATTGACCATAGTCTCCAGCCGTTGGAGGAAAAGGGCGTTATGATAGTGATATTGACAACAGTCTACAGCCGTTAGAGGAATATGTCATTAGGGCAGTGATATTGATAAGTCTAGAGCCGCTATAGTAAGAGGGCTTTAGGGTAGTTATATTTACACTATTCTACTGCTGAGTGATGACGAGGGAATTAGTATAGAAATATTTCTGTAAAAAATTAATCTTCTACTATTAGATTTTCTTTTTGTTTACCATATTTTATTGGTCATTTGGATTATATGCAGAAGCATTAACAACGTTAATTTGTCAAGAATAAGGAATGTTGAATTTAGAGGAAATGTATCACTATTTACATTTAAAAAATATATAGTTGTTCAAAACTTCGATTCCTATGGTATTTGAGAAATACAAAAATCTCAAAAAAGTATCTTGAGTACAATTATGACTACGGACCTTAAGTAACAATTTTAAGCAATTGGTAAAATGAATTACAAAGACTTTAGTAGACGAAGGAAGAATAATAAAAAATAATAAAATTTAATTATTATAATTATTTTACACAAAATTGTCCTCTTTGTTGTTTGTTTTGTTATATACAAGACAAACAAACAGTGATTTGTCAGTGGTACAAAGCCTTTAAATACTAAATTATTTTTAAAATTCAATTTTTATATATTTTAACCCTTACATAAATTGTACGTATTTTAAAAGATTGGAAGGGAATTCACAATTTTTATAAAATAAATTTATAATTAACCTATCTGTAATAATAAATTAAATATTCTTTATTATTATTTTATTCCCTTCTCTTTATTTAATCTTTAGTCTTCTATAACAACATTTTTTGTTGTTACGTTACATCATCTTCAGATTTGAGTAAGACCAATAAACTGTGAGATATTGTCTAGATATTAATAAAATTGTAAGTATAATAAATCTGAACATTAGAAATGTAAATAGTAAATAGTAAATAGAAATTAGGAGATAATATACGAAATATTAAATAAATAGTAAATAGAAACTAGGATATAGTATACGAAATATTAAATCAATAATCAATTAAATTAACAAGCTTATAATTACCTTATTTATGATGACAATGATTTGTTTAAAATAAATACTGGCTGACGGTTTGTGATATTGTGATGTATTATAATATAGAAAGTTTTTGTAGGATCAACAACAATAAGTGGTAAGCTACCAATAAAATAAATAAAATAAAATAAAACAATTGATAAATGAGATATTGTTGCTAGTATAGCATAGAGTGTAATTTTTTTGATGAGTATATATAGATAGATAGATAATTTAGTTGATTTTATTAAAAAAATGTGAAATGGGAATAAAATGAGGTATATGAATCTACGGTATTAATCTTCTTGATCATGGTTTGAATAGGTTTTAATTGTGATAGAGGGAGAGCTATAATTGTTGGAGTGAGAATTACTTTTTAGTTTGGCGTGTTAAGGTTATTTTCTAAATGTGTTGATAAGGGATTGGTTTTCAAAATTAGTTTGCTCATTTAAAATTTTGTTTCTGTTCTGAATGGCTGTTTGGATGTGTAGGCTTTCCGCAATGTTCATAATTTAATATTAACTCTAAAAATCAATATACCTAAAGTGGCATTTACAAATGACATGAGAATGTAAGGCCGTAAACATTAGAAATACCGGAAGTAGCCTTTCAATTCGATATACTGAACAAATTATTCGTTTTAAATATAATATATACAAATCGAGATTTGCCAAACATCTAAAACTTTCCGGGCATCAACTAACACCAATTAATAACTGCGTAAAACTTTTACAATCCTCTTAAAAAGGTCTCTATATGACATTGCGGAGAACCTATATATCCAAACAGCCATTTTGAACAGCAACAAACATTTAATACAACAACAAAGCACAAGGGTATCTAACTCTGTGTCATAAGATTACCCGACCACCTGCATTGGCTACAGTCAAACACACTTGGATATACAGATTTATGATATTAGTATTCTCGTTTATTATTCAAACTTTTGAATCAAATAGTTGGCCATTAAATACTCGAAAATATTCTATATTTCGAATCTTCGCACATCACTAATTATTATTATTATTATTCATACAGTTTTAAAAATGTATAAAAATACTTTTAACAATAATAATCAATCTTCTACTTAAGTATGGTCAGACCTTTATGGACCTCTAAAAGTGTACGTGCGTACCTCGTGCGGCCCACTGGTTGCTGGCATCTAGTCTAGAGGAAGATGTTAGTAATGTCTAGTCTTTTACCTTAGAAATAAAATTAATTAATACGTGATTGGTTGTAGAGTGCCATGTGTGCTGCTTTAATTGTTAGTTTCGTAATTCTTACAACGATTGTGTTTATTTTAAGCTAAATCACTTCAAATAATTGTTGAACAAGAAGTATAAAATGCATAATATTATTTTACCATACATTATTAATGAAAACTGAATTTAACACTACAAAAAATTGAGAAATATTTAGATAAAGTCAGCATTCAAAATAAAAATAAACAGAATGTAATCAAATAAATTTTCAATAGGACTGTAATATTAAAATAAAATAATTTTTTAAACTCTATAGAGACTGAATTGCTTAAGCTGTGTTCTTCAGTTGCAGCTAAAAATATCTTGTTAGATTGTTTAATTTTATAATCAATTCATATAAACAATTAAGTTAATGGAAAATGAATTGTAAATACGGTAAGTCTCATGGTCCATATTAACAAATTGCCACCAACTTGTTTTTCAGTAATTTTGATTAAAAATAGTCTTTTACAATTATGTGAAGGTGTGAAGTGTCATCATATATGTTATTAAACAAGCTGAATCCAATTAAAAGTTCTAAGATTGTATAAAATTCACAATGCAATATTATAGGGTAAAACGAAAAATAACTCTCAATTTCACGAAAAAAAATTAACATTTTTATTGAAAAGGTCGGAAGTTACAAGTTATAGGATCAAATAATGAAGTTTTAGGTTATAACAAATATTCTCTCTTAATTTGATGGAAAAATAAAGTTACGGTTCTCCAAACAGACTTTCTCTTCTAACTAAAAATAGAAAAATTTACTAAAAACTCGTAAGATCATTAAAACGAAATAATATACATTGTTGCAGAATCATAATAGTAAAAAATCATCACATTCTAACAAAAAGCATAACAATCGTCTCTTTATTTCCCAGACCTAAATTAAAAATATATTTTCATATCCCTTTGGAAATTATTGCTTTATTAATATTTATTTCATTTAAAAGTGTTTTATTTTTAATAGTCTTACACAGCGAATAACCCGAACGGGTAGTAAGACGCATTGCTACAAAAATAAAAAATAAATTATCTTACAATTTTTCAATAATATATAATTTCGTATTTCAAAGAGTTGCGTAGTTATTATCAACATTGTTGATATCCCCCTGTTTAAACAACCCTCCAAGTCTTTTTACCGGTACAATTATCTCCATCAGTTTGTTTGTAATATTAAAAAGTGTATGAATACAAATTGTAATCAAAATATTTAGTTGATTTC
Organism: Timema genevievae; assembly: GCA_902155825.1. NCBI lineage: Eukaryota > Metazoa > Arthropoda > Insecta > Phasmatodea > Timematidae > Timema > Timema genevievae. The sequence goes on along the minus strand of CABFWO010003934.1, from coordinate 6,484 downwards.
GATAAAAGTCTTATAAACTACCCTTAACTTTAGGGTTTGATGGATAATTACAAACACTCCTATGGATAACCTCTTTACTACCCTAGATACCAGGTTTCAACACTATGCAAAATGGTTTCGGCTCCAGGCCAAGAGATAAACAAGACAGACTGAATCGATGAATCATTTATTTTTATTTTGAAAGTATATAAATTAATTATTAATCATAATATCAAATTAAAAAAGTACCATTACAATGTTATCTCTTTGGGTATATGAGAATAATTTAAAAATGACACAGATCTCGTAGTTTCTGAAATATTCCTGACTCTGAGGATAGAAATAATGACCGCACCACCCCTCTGTGACCTAGGGGTGAAACGTGCTGACCTCCAAAACAGGTCGTCTAGTAGCAAATACACATATTACTTTTACGTCAATTAGAACTTATGTTATTCAAGATCAATTATGTTCCCTGCATAGCTGTTGTTCCCCAATATTTAATTTTGTTCTAAATGATCAATATTAACCAATACATACCAATAAAACTTGAAAGACCTTGAAGGACCCTTCCTTCGGTTGATATTATATCGTCTTGGTTCTGGCTTTAAAGTGTCCAGAGCTAGATAAAAATATTACACAATAATAATCTGTATCTAGGAAACCACTATTATAATGTTTAAAAATACATAATGTTTCCCGGAAACAAATATTAATCTTAGGTTGGTTTGTGAAAAATGAAAGAGTTTGACTAACGAAACTAATATTTATGAAAAATATAAACAACATTATTAATATTATTATTAGCATCGTGGTTTACTACACGTCCTTATTATACGCTTAAGTACTGGGTTAGGAATTGGGAAGATTGAATTAAGAGGAAGTGAACACACATTTGTTTTGAGAAAGAGTGGTAAACCATTTAAGAAAACCCTCTCCCAGTTCACCCAACTGAGATTCGAACCTCAATCTCCTCATCCTCAGCAGTATAGCTCAACACGAAACCAGCGCGTTAGTTAACTACGCCACTAAGGTGAGTGTGAGAGTCTTAAAAAAATTTTAGTTAAATTGCAAGATTATATTTTTTCATAAACTTTATAATTAGACCATATTTATAGCTAATTCTAAAATCTACGTTTATTTTATAATTTTATAATAATGAAACAAGGACAGAAAGTTCATATAGCGGCTATTCAATTACGTGGTATAATTCTGAAACTAATAAACAAATATCTCTATTTCGATTCCCTGTGAAAGAAAAGGACAGGTAATAGTAGCTATTTATAAGTTCCAAGTCATCGTAAGAGCGTTCCATTGTATCAAAATTTTAAACATATATTACTTTGAGATGGTAATAAAGTTAAATACGTATACATCTGTCAGTGATATATATTGATAAGTTAAAAAATGACACCTACAAACTTCACTTAATCCAAGCAGTAAGGATGTGATGGGTAGTAAAGATGAATTGGAAAGGCATAAGAGTAGAGAGAAAATGGAGAATCCACATTTATAAAACCAACTCTAGTGAACCCGGTTGAAAGTCAAGTGAAAGGTGAAAACTAGTTAATAGAAATCAAAAGCCTCAAAACAAGAATTTTCTGGTTTTATAAGAAATTGGAGGAATTTAACCACGTTTCATTATTAAATTTGATCCGCTTCAGTGGATGAACTATCTAAGACGTCCTTCTTGTGTTAGACTGGTCTGCTGATAAGGGTTGGATCGGGGTTCGATTCCTGACGGCTTCACTGAGGGTGGTTTCTCCTAAACAGTTTCCCACTCTCCTTCCACGCAAACGTGGGTGAATAACCTCTAAACTGCTTCCTTCCTCATCCCTACCCTATTAAAATAATTATCATATAAGCGTAGGCTATAACCTCAGCAAGTAGTTAGTCAGACGCGATGATAACAAAAAAAGATTTTACCTTCCTTAAGGTGGGGTGCTAGTGAGCGCGAGTTTAGTGCATTAATTTTTCAGTTTTTACAGAATAAACATTTTTGACCTAAGTAAATCAAATATTTCTTCTACAGAAACATAGAGTTTAGTTTTCTGCACATTCTAATCTCAACAGTTGTTGAATATTTGTCATGAGCATAGTAGAATTTAGTGACAAACATTTTAAATAATGAGAAAATGTCACAACATTCCAAAACACCCTTTACAGATATTCAAGAACAGCTGTTGAGATTAGCATGTGTAGAAACTAAACTCCATGTTTCTGTACAAGAAGTATTTGATTTATTTTGGCCAAAATATGTTTATGATAAAAAAAACTTAAGAAAATACTGCTCTAAACTCACGCTCACTGGCACTCAAACTAGAAATTAATATTCTGACAATTTCAAAATTACACCTGGACACGGGAATCTAACCCGGGACCTTTGATTTAGAACATCATTGCTCTAACCACAGAGCTAACTAGGAGTCGTCCATGGTTCAGGGTCATTCTTCACTCTTATTTTAAGGCAGTCTATGATGGACGTGTGGAAATCTTCGGCTATAATTGTTTGATTTAATTAATATCCCGAGCTATCAGATAACGAAGCTACCTTCGACTCAGTAGTTGGTTTAATGCTGCCACTTGTGCAATTATTATAACTGTAAGGGATTGCATATTTAAGAAACAAACAGCCGAAGCAATTATTTATGATTTTAGTAAGGAATTCTCCATCCAGATATTATATTCTGAAAATTGAATTTTTTTAAAAATCTCTTTACCATTTCTCCAAAAACCTTGATTTTCAACCCTAATCATTTAAAGTGTCATCGCTGGTTATTTTGCTACACATAGGCCTAGTCCACCTGTTTACATCCAAGGCAACACTATCACAAGCTTCACCCGTCCAAGACGGTCATTGGTAGGCCTATTATCACATTATTTTAACTTTACTTTGGAGAACAAATCAGAGGACAGTGATATTGTCGGTGGTATGTTTATTACAAGGGGAGAAGAGTTTACTTTAAATTCGCCGATCAACAACAACACAAGAGTTTGAATGAATGGAAGTCCAACATTTAGGGAGCTCAGCTCTTTCCACTACAATTATTAATATAAATACTTATATGGACGTTGTTTTAACGGCAGTTTACAATTCCTTGAATATATATTATTGGTTTTGAGCTCACAGGAAGGATTATCTTAGTGGTAGGAAAGTCAACTGACGTGCTCATCCTTCATGCAGATTGTCTCAGTTCTAGGAAACTCAACTGACGTGCTCAGCTCTCAGCTGTAGTTTGCTAACGCGCTATTATCGTGTTGAGTTAGACCATCGAGGACGGAGATATTGAAGTTTGAAACTCAGTTCGGTGGACTGGGGGTGGATTTTCATAAATGGTATTCAATTTTCAGTCTCCCTTCACATAAATGTCAATTTTAAACGACATGGTGTTTAATTTTATAAATAATTTAATAAAAATCAAATAAGTTAATGGAAAAAAATGGGAAACACAGTATATCTCATGGTTCATATTAATAAAAAGCCACGATCTTGGGTTTCAATAATTTTGATTGAAAATAATGATGTGCAAATATATAAGTGTATGAAATATCATCACATATGTTATTAAATAAGCTGAATACATTTAAAAGTTCAGAAATTGCGTACAACCCACAATACAATATTTTAGAGTGAAACGAATAAAAACTCTCAATTTCACAGAAAAAAACCCATAATAATATTTTTGAAAAGGTCAGAAATTATAAGTATTAAGAGCAAATAATGAAGTTTTAGTTTAAAACAAATATTTTTTTCAATTTGGTCGAAAAATAAATTGAATGTTCCCCGTACATACTTTCTCGCTCTTTTACCTAAAATTCGAAACATTTACCAAAATCTCGTAAGATCATTGAAACAAAATAATATAAATTGTTGCAGAAACATAATAGTTACACATTCTAACACATAAATAATATCTTAATTTCTCAAGCCTATGTTAAAAACTATATATTTCCCTATCCTTTTGTTAATTATTGGTTTATAAAATTATATTTAATTTAAAATTGTTTTATTTTAATAGTCTTACAGTTATTCAATGATAAATAATATAGTATTTCAAATAGTTGGGTAGTTATAATCAACATTGTTGATGTCCGCATGTGTAAACAACCATCCAAGTCATTTTATCGGGAAAAATAGCTCAATAAATGTTTATAATATTAAAAAGTGTCTGAATACAAATTTAAATCAAAATCTTTATAACTGATTTCGAAAAAAGGTCTTATAAACTAGCCTTAACTTTAAGGTTGGATGGATTGTTCTAAACACTCCCATGAATGACCTCTCAACTATCCTAGATATGAGGTTTCAACCCTCGATAAAATTGTCTCGGCTCTAGGCCAAGATACAGACAAGACAGACAGAATTGATGGATCCCCTTTTTTGTTTTGAAAACATATAAAACGAAAAGATTCATCGTAATTTCTGAGATCAGAAAAGTACCATAAAAATGTTATCTCTTTATGTATATGAGAATAATTTAAAAATGATACAGATCTCACAGTTTCTGAAATATTCTTGACACTGAAGAGAGAAAATAATGTCCGCGCCTCCCCTCTGTGACCAAGGGGTGAAACGTGCTGAACTCCAATTAATAATAATTTTCAGATCTAGTAACAAATAAACATACTACTTTTACGTTTATTAAAACTTAAGTTATTCTAGATCACTGCATAGCTGTTGTTCCCCAATAATAAGTTTTATTCTAAATGACTTATATCAAACAATACATACAAATTAAACTTGAAGGACCTTGAAGAACACTTTCTCCGGTCTATATAATATCGTCTTCTTTCTCGCTTTAAATTGGCCAGAGCTTTAAAAAAAATCTAGTAAGAATAACAATTTATTTCAACTTTGTGTTGAAAGAGCTAATTTGAGATTTAAAAGTTTTAGATTTTTTTAAATTAGAAAGGAGCTTATTTTGTAACAGTTTTAGAGACCGTTCTAATAGCTGGTGAGGGAACACAAAACATGAAGTTTTAAATATCGAAGCATATAACATGAAAATATTCTGCTACCCACAACATAGTTTCATTTAAATTTTTACCATACGTATGAAAAATAAATATTTTAACTAGATAAAATAAAATACAACAATAATGTGTATGTAGGAAACCACTATTAAATATATTGAAATACATCATGTTTCCTGGCAACAAATACTAATCATTGTTTTACTGTAAAGAACGAATGAGTTTGATTAATGAAACTAAGATCTATAACAAATATAAACAAAAATATTACACTCAATACTGTAATATAATATTGTCCTTGACATTAGGGAGCCTCACTTACGAGGCTAAAAGGATTAAAAGATACTAATGGATATCATCACCCAAGATACTTTGCTATTTAATCAAGGTATTCCATGATAAAAACATGTATTTTCTGTAGGAGTCTCACACATGGGTATCTATTTATTGTATTGATACTTTATAATGAAGTTGAGTAAGTTTTAACCAATTTTGGTTTTGTAAATATTAACGATGTTTTATTTAACTTTTCTTTTATACTCCGCATGGATTCCACGACGTCTGAACAGCTACCAATTTCTTTACGGATCAAACCACGCTGACGAATCAGCGCCATCTGAACTTATTATTTTTCCTAGTCAAATATACCACACGTAAAAAAATATCAAACTTAGCTAAGTCGGTAGTGTGTCTGTATACTGAGCTAGTAAGGATTTAGGGTTCGTGTCCTGGCATGGCTGAAAAATTAATGGATGGTGAAATTTGGGTTTCCTCCTTAAAAGTTATGAATTAACAACTGGGGGCGCTGATGTTGTATCTCTTTTAGATTTAAGTTTGTTTATAAGTCGTGTGCTGATATACACGGTTCAGAAAGTCCACGTTAAAAAAAATCAAATATATGAAAAAATAAATACAAATAAAATGTCAACGCTTATAATCCCATGGAAATGTCTTTGAGTGTACTTTTTATGAGGGGTATTTTCAAATTTTGGATTATATTTTTCTAACAATTTGAGACATTAAATAATTTATCATTCTTAAACTGTAATAGGGGAGAGCGGGGTCAATTGTAACATATTTGATAAATTTTGATCTAGTTTACATATTATTCATACTTCGACCCTGTAAATTTATCCAAAAACACTTTAATATAACCTTATTTATGTCCTATATTTACAATCTATCTGTTAATAAATTTATATATGTTAACTATTTTTTAAATGTTTTTTATAAATGTTAAATTCACCCCGCTATCAGGGGAAAATTTAACACAACCCTGGGACAAATGTAACATATCCAGATACTTACACTTTTTTCAATAAACATATATATATTTGTTTGGATAGTATGAAAATTCAACTTATTGTAGTTATTGAAAAAATTGTGTTACTAAATAGTAAATTGAATCTTAAATCTATATATAAATTAATTTATTACAAAAGGAAAGTAGTATATGCACGACTATATCCCGTTTCGTCATTAAGGCAGTATTTGTGATTCTGACGTATAAGGCGCTCGTCACTGACCCAGT